>JAWQFJ010013580.1:30000-40000 GCA_034096865.1 Theodoxus fluviatilis | reverse complement strand
ATGATGATGAAGGAATGCCTTGAGCGAGATCGAAGCCGAATGAAAACACAAATGACTCTGAATGAAGCCAACGGACTTTTCGGCCCAGGAAGGAGCGGTTACGTTTTACGTCATTAATATATTTTCCGGGCGTTCTTCAGGCACATGAGGCAAGTCGACGTCTCCTTTCGATGTGTTTCTTTCTGTCCTGGAGTGAGTCTCAGATGTCACTTCCGCTGTTCGGGGGCCATGACATGACCTCTGCTTGACCCTGTGTAGCTCTTTCTTCAGTCGCTCCACTTCGTTCTGCAGAAGAGACAAAGTTACTGTTGGGTGGACAAACGTCTACAAAGAGGGACCATTGTAGGAATGTTGTATGCAACACCGTTTTCTTTCCCTGTCCAGGAGGCGTTTTAATCTGTTACTGAACTCGACAATCCGGTGGTTTGGTTTTTAATTCTGTAGTGGTGTATCAAAGAGAGGGATCGATGACAGGGAGGTCAAGTGTTTGATGATTATTCGAGCGTCAAAAACCACTTTGGTGACCAAAGATATGAAATTTTAGGCAATAAAGAGCCCAATGAATTCCCAAGCGGTTGCATATGATTATATGGTTAATAATGTGCACGAGTACTTTGGGGCGTTTTTTCTTCAGTGCGCAACATATATGAAATAGTGGACAGAACCAAGAACTGCGGTAGAGGAAATTGGAAAGTTGCAAGATGGTGCAAAGAAATGTGGAGTTATGGAGAAAATATAAAGCAGAAACAGGGGGAATGATGGAAACTCTGCATACGTATGTGCGCTGTGTGTGCATATGTATTTCCTCGCGAGCGCGTTTGCGAGCGTGTACATGTGCATACACTTTTTCTGTAACATCATGGTTTCCATGTGTTGGACAGTAAATACATGGGACAGCCCACCACGATGCCAGTCCTAACTCGCGCGAGGCGACCGGACGCTGCACGCAGAAAGAAGGTGGTGGACAATTTAAGGGCGCGTTTGTTAGACAAGTGGCTCGCCTCGATGGCTAGTCGAGGGCGAGCGAGACGCACCTACGGCTAATGAGCGAGAAACGTAGGCAACGCCTAGCCCTCGAGATTCTGCGCATTAAAAAACGCACCCCAGGTCAGGTACGCACCATTGCAGAACTGCACGCCAGGGACACCAAACATTCAGGTCCAGGAGTAATATGCCTGACAATACTTCTGACTGAGTGAAGTTACTTCTTTGCCGCCTAACCTTCGTCATGTATTCGTAGCACCTGTGAGTGTGAATAAATTCTTCAGGGGCCATTTTCTCAAGAGTATCACTTAGCACGGCATATATCTTCAAATGACCATAACTTTTAGCTTTGATCCTGATGCGCTTATTCGAATTTACTTGTGTCAAATTAATCTGAAAGACTGCAGATTTAAAACGAAATTCTGGCATCTCCAAACAGGCCAGTCGCTTACATATACACGTATATAAGTTTTGCTTATATGATTTTGTGTGTAATGTACGTATGCGTTTGTGTGGCTCTGTGTGTATGTGTGCTTATGTACATGTATGTGTGTGCTTGTATGTGTGTGCTTGTGTGTGTGTGTGTGTGTGTATGTGTGTGTGTGTGTGTGTGTGTGTGTGTGTGTGAGAGAGAGAGAGAGAGAGAGAGAGAACGAGCGAGCGAGCGAGAGAGAGAGAGAGAGAACGAGCGAGCGAGCGAGCGAGAGAGAGAGAGAGAGAGAGAGAGAGAGAGAGAGAGAGAGAGACCTGTAGGTGACTGGTGTCGATATTTTCAAAGTTGTTGTTGATAGCGTTTGCCATGCATGAGACGTTGAGGGAGACTAAGGAAAGCCCGATGAAGACGTGAACCACTGCGAAAGCACCAAACGTTGGATTATCTGTAAGTAGAACATGCGGACTTCATATTACAGGCCGAAGTACACGAGGCGATTTTACCCTGGCAATCTCGCAAGCGTCATTGTGGCAGCCAATCACGGCTGGTAATAGTGGAACAAAGGCGTCAGTAACGCTCTGCCATTGGGAGATATTTTTGTCAGTCCGTGTGTGGCGTGTGGAATTGCCTCGTGTGCGAAGGCATTATCGCACACCACAGGCTCTCTCTCCATGCACGATTGCTGAGGTGCGTAATTCATATTTTCTCTCATAAAGTGCATACTAATAC
The DNA here is from genome assembly GCA_034096865.1 of Theodoxus fluviatilis. NCBI lineage: Eukaryota > Metazoa > Mollusca > Gastropoda > Cycloneritida > Neritidae > Theodoxus > Theodoxus fluviatilis. Next base: position 37,854 of record JAWQFJ010013580.1, on the reverse strand, counting down.
ATAAATAAAACTGCACATGCTCTACGTTGCTATTTGCCATTAAGATACTTCTGTTTTTAAATTCTTGTCGCTTTAGGGCATTATTTGTTGATAGTCGGAGTAATCATTATGATGGTCTCAACAGCAACTGGAAAATACATAAAAGGACAAATCGGGCTCATGTTATATCATGGTTCTCAATCAAGTGGAACTCAGGGTAGAATTGGAGGACATAATACCAGAGAAACAGGGGTGGGTGGGGGGGGGGGGGGGGGGCGTGGGGGAGAGGGACCAAGTCACGATGCCCGAGAATTCATACTGACGTGAAAACGCAAACACATGTAAATTGGCGATTGACACTCCCCATGGAGCGATGCAGCAGACGGTTTTGAAAGGACGAGCCGTCGTCAACAAGTGTGTCGGTCCTTAAAACATCCTGATACTTTTGGGGGTGGACACACACACACACACACACACACAGACACACACACACACACACACACACACACACACACACACACACACACACACACACAAGCTCGCACGCACGCACGCACGCAGATTGTATAAAGAACAATGAAATGTGCGCTCGTGAGAGTCCGTTTGTTTATCTCTCTGTGGTGTGTGAGTGTGTGTGTGTGTGTGTGCATGCATGTGTGTGCGTGTGTGTGCATGTGTGTGCGTGTGTGTGCGTGCGTGCATGCGTGTGTGTATGCGTGCGTGCATGCGTGTGTGTGTGAACGTGTGGGTGTGTGCATGTGCGCGTGCATGTGTTCGTATGTGTATGCGTTTGTGTGCTTGCATGTGTGTGCATGTATGCTTGTGTGTATGCATGCGAGTGTGTGTATGCGTGCGTATATGTGCGTGTGTTTTCGTGTGCTTCGTGCGAGCATATGTGTGTGTTCATGTGCGTGTTTTTGTGTGTTAATGTCTGCTTGTGAGTCTGTGTGTGTGCGTGCGTGCGTGCATGGATGCATGCTGGCGCGCGCGTGTTTGTGTGTGCGCGCGCGCGTGTATGTGCCTGTGCGCATGCACACTCGCCTGTGTATTACGGTTATGTGTGTGTATGTATGCGTGCGTGCGCGTGTGTGTATGTGTGTTTGCTAATGCGTGTGTGTGTATATGTGTGTGTGTGTATGTGTGTGTGCTAATACCTGCGTGCATGTGTATGTGTGTGTGTGTGTGTGCGTGCGCGCTTGCTTGCTTGCTAACGCGTGTATGTGTGTGTGTGTGTGTGCGTGTATGTGTGTGCGTGTATGTGTGTGTGTGTGTGTGTGTGTGCCCTTGCTTGCTTGCTAACGCGTGTATGTGTGCGCGTGTGTGTGTGTATGTGTGTGTGTGTGTGTGTGTGTGTGTGTGCAAATACGCGTGTCTGAGCGCACTGACCACCTGGCAGTAGTAGGTCGCCGAATCCGATAGTGGATTGGGTGATAAAGACGAAGTAGATCGCGTCCAGATACGTCCAGTCCGCCACCAGCTGGTAGAGGGCGCTGGGAGCCAGCCACGCCGCCACGATCCCCATCACTGACACCAGCACAGCTCGCACGGCCTGCCCAATGCAAGGAACAGGGGTTGAGGACAAAAAAAAACCTTCAATGGAAGAAAGACAGAATACAAAACTACCTCTGGAAACGGTGTACACCTCCACTCAGAGTAAAGAAGATCAACGCAGATCGAACTCACAGATGAAACGATGGGAGGGTGGGTGTTGTGTTCCGAGCGTTGTACTTCTTCAATCAATAAAGACTGGAGGCTTGTTAGTATTTCAACTTTGAGAATTTACTACTTCTTCTTACAGTATAATTCCGCGTGTTCCAGGACTCGACATGGCGCCGACAATTTCCCGGCGCATGCGCGCATAATGCGTAGACAAAACCAAGTGATAAACTCGTAGGCGAAACCAAGTGATAAACATGATAACACGACATCTTCCCCTCTTTGAGATTTTGCAAAAATCAGCCCAGTGGCTAGTTATTCATTAGAGTCTGTGATAACCGAGAAGGGAGATAAATTCACTTTAAAAGTTAAAAGTTCAGATCAATGTGTCCTGCATTCCAACAATGTAAAAAATGTTAGTTATCCTGGAAGCGGATTGGTCTGGTAACAATGCGGCCGCTGCGGGTCCTCGTCACGGCTGGACTGCTGTTGCCCTCGGGAGGTCGGACTGGAGGTAGACCACCACTGGCAGTGTCGGAACTGTTGACATCTGGCGGGCGTTGACCGACCTGGACGACGGACTTGCCCTGTCTCGGACTGGTACCTGACTCTGAATTGTGACTGTCAGAGTCGTTGCAGCTGGGACGTGCTGCATTGTAGCTGGGACTGCCACAATCTCCATGCTGGTCTCTGAATACAGGGACAGGGATAACGTGACTGGACAGGGACAGGCGCTTGTGGACCGTGCTGGGGTTAGGACGGGACCGCTCAGGCTGAGGACTGTGGAACAGCCTGAGATGGCGACGATTTCGCCGGAAGTTCTTGCCGTTAGGCGTTTGTACCACATAGGATCTTGGTGCACACTGCTGTTGGACGATGGCTGGACTTCCCCACTTCTTCTCGTTGTCCAGCTTCTGGAGAACTGGGTCACCTGGCGAAAGTTCTCCCAGTAGACGGACTCCGTGGCGTCTGTCGAATACTTTCTTGTATGCTGCTTTGTGTTCTCTATCCTTGTCCGCCACAGACTTCCTTTCATAACTTGGCGCAAGGTTTTCAGGCAGGGTTGGGAGTGTTGTACGAAGCTTTCGGCCGAATGCTAGCTCGGCTGGACTCTTGCCTGTCGCTGCGATAGGAGTGGCTCTGTGGGCAAGTAGTGCTATCATTGGCTCCTTCTGGCCCAGAATCTTCTTGGCTTCTTGTACAGCTCTCTCAGCTTCGCCGTTTGCTTGCGGGTAGTGCGGGGATGTGGTGATGTGTTCAAAGCCCCAACGCTGTGAAAACTGCTGGAACTCTGATGATGTGAACTGACGGCCATTGTCAGTAATGAGTGTTTCTGGAATCCCGTGACGAGCAAACATGTTGGACATCCGTCCGATGACTTCTGAAGAGGTGATGTTTCTGAGGTAGGCTATCTCGAGGTATCTTGAGAAGTAGTCTATCAGTACAAGGTACTGCTTTCCCTTGAGTTCACAAAGATCAGCTGCACACTTCTGGAATGGCCTATCTGGTAGTTCTGTTGTGATGAGTGGTTCTTTTCGCTGAGTAGCCTGTTTCTCTTGACAGTGCTTGCAGTTGCGGACGATTTGCTTGATGCGCGTGCCGACTCCTGGCCACCAGCACGCTGCGTTCGCTCTCTCACGGCACTTTACGATGCCGAGATGACCGTCATGGATCCTTGCTAGGATTTCATCTCTCCATGGACGCTGGTATCACGATGCGGCTGCCTCTGGTGAGCAGGCCGTTGTTCTCGCTGAGTTCGCCGCGGACTTCGAAGAGATCACGCAGTCCTTCCTCAACATCTGACGCGTACACTGGCCATCCTTCTCGCACGTAGTGTAATGCTGCTTGGATCAAACTGTCTTTCTTGGTTTCTTCTGCCAGTTCTTTCAGTTTCTTGTCCGGCATGTGGTAGGACCAGGACAGGTTCACGCTGTCGACGTAGTCTGCCACGTCTTCGATGAGTAGCTCCACTCTGCTCACATCTTCTTCTTTGTACTTCTGTGGGCTGCGAGAAAGAGTGTCTGCCACGACGAGCTGCTTTCCCGGCACGTACTCTGCGATGGGGTTGAATCTCATGAGTCGCATGAGCATTCTCTGGCATCTGACTGGGGTGTCCTCAAGGTTCTTGTAGTTGATGATGGGGACGAGAGGCTTGTGATCCGTCTCTAGCTTGAAACTGGACAGGCCAACCAGGTAGCGGCTGAACTTCTCACAGGCGTAGACAGCTGCGAGAGTTTCCTTCTCGATTTGTGCGTACCTGCGCTCAGTGGGTGTCAAGGTACGTGAACAGTACGCTACCGGCTTGAGGATTCCGTCAGGGTATTGCTGTAGTAGGACTCCACCTACTCCGTAGCTGCTTGCATCTGCACTCACTGTTGTGGGCTTTCTTGGGTCGTAGAAGGCAAGTGTGGGTGTTGACGTCAGCATCTTCTTCACCTCACTCATGGCTTTGATCTGCGCTGGCCCCCATGACCAGGCTCTGTCGTTCTCCAAAAGTTCTGTCACTGGCCGCAGTACTGTCGACAGGTTCGGCAAGTATCGGCCCAGAAAGTTGATCATGCCCAGAACTCTCCTCAACTCCGTCACGTTGGTGGGGTCTGGCATGTTGGTGATGGCTTCAACCTTGGTCGGATCTGGAGAGACTCCGTTCTTGCTGATGCGATGCCCAAGAAACTCGATCTCTTGCTTTCTCAGCTCGCACTTGTCTGGGTTGAGCTTGAGGTTGACACTGGCTAGTTTCTTCATGACGCCGCCCAGGTGGCGCTCATGGGACAGCTCGTCTTCGCTGTAGACGAGGATATCGTCGAAGAAGCAGACGACGTTGCTCTGATCCTTCAAGATGTTTTCGACTGTGCGTTGAAAAATCTCAGGCGCTGAGGATATTCCGAAAGGGAGTCTCTTGTAAAAATATCTCCCGGATGTTGGGGTTATGAACGTGGTGAGCTTTGCTGTCGAAGGGTCGAGAGGCAACTGCCAGAAGCCTGAAGTCGCGTCGAGCTTGCTGAAGAACGCTGACCCCGATAGCTTGTGCAGAATGTCGTCGAGGGTTGGAAGGATGTACCTCTCCCGCTTCACAGCCAGATTGAGCTTCTTGAAATCTGTGCAAATCCTCACGTCGCCGGACTTTTTCAGTACTGGTACGATGGGAGCGCACCAGTCTGTAGGTTCAGTCACTGCTTCTATGATGCCTTTGGCTTCCATCCTGGCCAACTCTTTGTTGACTTTCTCCAACAGTGGTATTGGTATTCTGCGCGCTGTGTGTAGGCTGTAAGGTTGTACATCGTCTCTCAGCAATATTTTCACTGGGGTGCAGTCGACTGGTTTCTCATCCAGTGCACCGAAGGGTAGCCTGTCGATGGTGTCGATTCTTTTTACGAGACCCATCCTTGTTGACGCTTCTCGGCTGAGAAGATTGTCGGTCTTCGAATTCACGACGAAGATCCGAAGTGGGAATGGCTTATCGTGGACTCTGGTGACTGCTTCGAACTGTCCCAGGCACTCCATGACGCCGCCAGCGCTGCGCAGAATCGTGTTAGATTTCCGTAGCTGTGGTCGTGGACTCATGTTGCTATACTGGGCTGCCGAAATGACGCTCACATCTGCCCCTGTGTCGATCTTGAACGTGATTTTGCTGTTTTCAACTGTCAAGACTGTAGTCCACGGTGGTTCGTTGCTGGTCCCACTGTTCACTGGCCCAAATGAAGATTTCTTCTTGTGTCACTCTGTGTACTTCGTCCTCTTCTTCTCCTCCTCTTTCTTCATACTGGTAGTCGTAGTAGTGCTCTTCCACTGAGTGCATCGATTTGCTTCTGCATACTGCTGCGAAGTGGTTTGGCTTTGAACAATTTCTGCACCTTTTTCCCTGTGCAGGACAGATCTCTGTGTTGCTATGGTGACGACCACATCTTGAGCATGATGATGAGTAACCTCCTCTCCCTCTCTGCGAGAAGTGATTTCCACGGCCGCGTGGACTGCCACTGGTATGCTGGTTCTGCTGACCGCCGCCCCTATGGCCAGAGCCGCCGCCCTGTGGATGATGACTGCCGGATCTGTCACCTCGATTACCGTTGTAACCGCTGCGCCTACCGCCTCTGTGATGGCCCCCACTGGCCCCTCTGCCGCTGTGGACTGCATCGATCGTCTGGCGTTGCTCTGTTAGCTGTGTCTTTACTTGTTCATATTGTCGTGCTGCAGTGATGGCATCTTGAAGTGTCAGTGTCGGTGTCAGTTGGAGCTTTTCTGAGAGCTCGCGATCAAGGACTCCAAGGACAAGACGATCTCGGATTGCTTCGTCTTTGTTCGGTATCTGTGCTAGATTTGCCAGATCGTACAATTCTCTCACGTAGGCTTCTATGGTTTCCCCCTGCTTCTGGTTGCATGAGTGGAACCTGGCTCTTTCATGAATGACATTTACTCGCGGAATGAAGTAGCCATCAAATTTCTCCAGAATAGTCGCGTAGACTTTTCCTTCTTCTTCCGACAGTTGAAAAGACGTCAGAATCTTCTCTGCGTCTGCACCCATAACGTAGATAAGAGTACTTATCTGGATTTCCGCGTCTTCTTTGTGCAGCTTTGAAGCCGTGAAGAATCGCTGGAAACGTTGCTTCCACTCGGGCCATGCTGTAGGATTGCTGAAGTCGAAGTTTTCCGGAGGCTTGAACGGACCCATCTTCACTGTTTCTTCTTAGACCAGTACCACGTGAAAACGGTTCTAGAAAATTCCGCAGCGAGATTAGGATCTCAGTTCGTTCAGCACGCGTACAGTTCACAGTTCACCGCTGTTGCGTTTACCGCTGCCACCATGTTGTGTTCCGAGCGTTGTACTTCTTCAATCAATAAAGACTGGAGGCTTGTTAGTATTTCAACTTTGAGAATTTACTACTTCTTCTTACAGTATAATTCCGCGTGTTCCAGGACTCGACATGGCGCCGACAATTTTCCCGGCGCATGCGCGCATAATGCGTAGACAAAACCAAGTGATAAACTCGTAGGCGAAACCAAGTGATAAACATGATAACACGACAGTGGGGAAATGAGGGGAAACGAAAGTGGGCTTGGACCTGTAGGGATTGAGATTTTAACTTTAACTTTACTCTATACCACAGATCGCCCGGCCCCCAGTGGTCTGAGGATAAGAATAGACCTATCGAGTCTCCCCATACGCAAATCGTACAAGACAAATGACTGGGGAAATCGAGTCTTGATTTGCTATCAGCCCTAGAGGTTGTCGTGGTCAATGGCCTTACAGACTACATAGGCTGCTAGGTCGTAAAACGTTCTTCCTTTTTTTCCCTTCATTCATTCATCAGGTCGCAGATATCGGCATCCATTCAGTCCGACAGCTTAAGAATTATTCAGTGCTGAAAAGCGTTGCTCGGAGTTAATTCTTGTGTTGTGCGAGTGGCCTATCATTTTAGATCATGTACTCTATAATGAGAGAACGCACTGCACCACAAATCCGCCATCTTGTTGTTTTTCACCTGTTCCATTTACTGTCGCAGATCACACATCGAGGTAGGAAAATACCTCAGAGAGGAGTCGCATTTTGCTGTGACCTAGGGGGACGAACTGACCGAGTAAATTATCATGAGCTTCATCCGCCCTTCCCAGCATTGACTCAAACGGAAACTTTCCACTCATCCTGAAGCGATGTTTAACGAATCGTTGGACGTTACTGTTTAGCCGTGCATTGTCAACCTTCATGCGATGAAAAGTAACGTGCGATAAAATGCCTCGTAATCGATGCTCGACTGAAGGCCTTGGTACGCAATTTACAATTAATCCACAACGCGGGAGGCAGAAAAGCGAGATGAAAGGATAAGCATATTTGGGAAATAGGGTTAGAAAAGGAGTTTGTTTACCCTCAGAGTGCCGTGATAGAAATAAAAAGAAGGTACACGCCATCCTAAGTGCACTGGCAAGGATGGCAGGCCGGCTCTGATGTGTGTTGTGCTCTCATTGGTTAATAGATCCAAGAGAGAGAGAGAGAGAGAGAGAGAGAGAGAGAGAGAGAGATATTGATTGATTGATTGATTGATTCTTTATTTATCAAGGATGAAATTTTAGGCATTTCTGCCTTTCTTACAAATTGTCCTTGCTCATAAAGAAATGAAAACACTGATAATTAAGATAATTAAGAGAGAGAGAGAGAGAGAGAGAGACATGGAGAGAGAGAGAGAGGCATGGGCAGAGAGAGAGGCATGGACAGAGAGAGAGAGA
>JAWQFJ010013580.1:7500-22500 GCA_034096865.1 Theodoxus fluviatilis | reverse complement strand
AAGGCTGTTGCAGTAGTCCAGTTGGGAGAGGACGAGGGAGATGATAAGCATTGCAGCTGTCTTTTCAGGGATGAATCGTCTAATTGTTCGGATTCTCCTGATTTGCCAGTGAGAAATCTTCACTATGTGATTTATTTGTTCTTCCATGGTCAGATATTTATCAATACGGACCCCTAAGTACTTGACAAAATCAGAAACTTTGATCTGGGTCCCAGCAATGCAGATTGTGTTTATCTGAAGATTTCTAAGGTGAATCTCTCTTCCTATAATAATTACTTCCGTCTTGTCTTCGTTCATTTTCAGTGAATTTCTGTCTATTCAAGATTTTACTTTCATTGAACTGAGTTCTAATTCGCGTTTGGTTTTTTCAACACAGTTGAGTTCGGGGTTGGATACGGCTGATAGTTGAGTTGAACGGGGGTGGGGGTGGGGGGCGAGGTTTTTATCATGAAAAGCCGTGAGCGTTTGTCTTTAAATACGTGAGTGTTAGCCAGAGAAGCAACCTGAGATGACCCGGCCACATCTGTCTGTGCAGCTGTTAGCTGTTTACCCTTCTTTTGTTGGCGAGACGCATCGACCTGCTGTCTGGTGAGTGGAACTTTGTAATGCTCAATACAGGGGTCGAGATTTTAGTGTTATTTTACTAGAGTATGTTATCTTATCGATACCTGTATGTAAATGTTGGTTTGCCATTTTAAACTCCAGTGAAGGTGAATATATTTTAATAATAATAATAATAATAATAATAATAATAATAATAATAATAATAATAATAATAATAATAATAATAATAATAATAATAATAATAATAATAATAATAATAATAATAATACAGATTACTTATACGCACATACCTTCCCTAATAGGCAAGCTCATGGCGTTTACAATGAAACGTACACACTCATTTAAAGCATTCCAACACTCGCACACTGTGCAGTTGAATTAAAAAAAGAGTTAAATACATTACAAATAATTAACATAGCAGGCAATAAACAAAACACGAAACATAAGAGAGGCGCCTTGTGAAGCACCTCACTGCTCGTCAGAAAAGACTGACCAGAACAGATGTGTCTTAAGGGAGGTTTTGAACTGGGACATGGAATCAGAGTGACGGACAGGGAAAGGTAGGTTATTCCACGTTACAGGGCCGATGTAAAAAAAAAGCTCGCTGTCCTTGGGTGTTCTTTTTGCGACGGGGGACATTTAACGTTTTGGTGTCTGCAGCTGAACGGTTATTTCTAGCGGGAGTGTAGACAGTGAGAATTTCTTTGAGTGCGTGTGGTGCAAGTCTTCCCTGTGTTCGTGTGTTTCTTTTTACTCGGTTCGAGATAGTGGCTGCCACCCTTTATTTTGAATCCTCCCTAGACACGAGTTTTATGTTTTTCGTTTCCTCTTTTGACCAGAGGCAGCCATCCTTGGTTTTTAGAATACACATCTTTCCAATTTATTTTACCCTGGGGCCTGTTCAAGAGGCCTACCGGTACGTACCGGTTGATACCGTTCGTCTCTTGAACGACTTGGTACGGCTACCGGTATCGACCGGTACGTACCGCGCCGGAACGCTGTTGCGCCTGTATAGCCAAAATAGCTGCCTTCGGAGAAAGGAAGAAAGTCGTCATCACAAATATGTGCTGTGGCACGCATTTCGACCTGTGATTATTACCCAGCCTATGCGAGACGTTACAAGAAGTTAGGCTGATATTGTACTTTTTGTTTTTAAAGAATAACTGCTCTGAAATGATTACCGGGCAAGATGTGAGCAAACATTTCCACGACAGATGCCAAAACAATTTCAAGGGAAGCAACTCTTATTTCTTACAGTAGCCCTTAGTTGGTTGTATAACCTCCCTTGAAGTGAGCATCGAACTATTCTTGCTTACATCAAGTTAGCACTGTCGTTTTGACATAAATTTCTATTCGAGCGATGCCGAGCATTCATGTACAGCTACAGCTTAACGTATTTCATCAGTTCCACAAGGAACGAGCAGTCTGCAGCTGCTGGTTTACTCATTTGGTTGAGAAGCGCAATCCGCGACGATGAGAAGGCATCGCGGAAGCCATCTTGGCTACCGTTCGGTCATAACGAGTCGTTCAAGAGTGCACATTGGTTGCTCGGCTACCGGTCGGCTACCTGTAGGTCGTCTTGAACGCACGGCTGTGTTACGGAGTGTTTTCGAGCACGTTTTAACTCTCCTCTGTGTGAGGTAGGAACTTTTATTTTCACCCCGTAACAGTGTGTGTGTGCGTGTGTGTGTGTGTGTGTGTGTGTGTGTGTGTGTGTGTGTATGTGTGTGTGTGTGTCTGTGTGCGTGTGTGAGTGCGTGTGTGTGTGTGTGTGCGTGTGCGTGTGTGTGTATGTGTGTGTGTGCGTGTGTGTGTGCTTCTATATCTACCATGACTGTGTCTCTCAGGGTCAGTCACGTGTTGCCTTCTCAGTAGCTAACAACAGTGAAGAAAGAAAAGCGTTTAATGCTGAATCCCTCAGCACGCCAGCCCTGCTCACGCCATCTGTTTCAAACCTAGCTTCGGGAAACGGAGCGGGAGACAAAAATACGAGAGTATAAGAAGCACACGCCTACATTTGTCATCTTTGATGCGTCATCTTTGTTATCCGTTCTTGCCCTAGCAAGCACCGACACCGTGTAGCCCGCTGAGGCGTCAGACAACTGCCTGGAGTTTCGTGTGGAGCAAGGATGGTGCACACCGTGAGATCGTGCAGCCCTATTCTGCGAGCCTTGATATTACACCCTCTCCCTGACGCCCTGACATATTCACGCGTCCACGGCACTCAAACATAGAACAGTCCTCGGGGACTGCTTGGCGTGAGCCTTCATGCAGCAGGCAGATCGGAAAATGATGCTCTAGTCTTTAGGCAAGTCTTTCCGCGCCTGCTGAATGGAATTTCCTTTTGTTTCTGATTTGAAATAGCCTGATTTTCAGCCGCGCACAGCTGTTGTTATTATAAACAGACGAAGCGAAAGGTAGGTGGGAAGCAACATATGGTGGTTCCTATTGGAACAAGTGTTGGATCTGACAAACGCACACCCTTGAGTATGCAACAGCAGGTGTGAATTTTTCAGCAGATGGGCAGCCAACCTTTGTCATCGAAATGGTCACCATGGCAGAAGCATAACGCCAGCGTAGATCGCTCGACAACAAAAGATGAAATAAAGTTGTTTTTTCGAAAGGGATTTGCAGTACGTTCAGTAGTAGACCTTTCCATCGATTGTTAACAAGTACTGGATCCCTTGTTAGAGCCTGACGTCATTGGGATGCCAGAAGCTTTGCACCGGCAGGCTATTGGGCAGTGATGTGGCGAGAAATGTGCACTGACAGCTTTGTCGATAGGAAACGGTGTGGACTGGCACAGACACTGGCAGGCAATCTGACACACCAGACGAAAGAGAATCCCTTTATACACATGTAGTGTTTGTGTATCTTTTCTGTATGTCCGTCTACCCGTCCGTATGTTTCTGCCTTTCTGTCTGTCCGTCAGTCTGTCCGTCTGTCTCTGCTTGTGTGTGTGTGTGTGTGTGTGTGTGTGTGTGTGTGTGTGTGCGCGCGCGCGCGCGCGTGTGTGTGTGTGTTCGTATGTCTGTATTTATACCTGCCTTCCTGTCTGTCTGTGTCTGTCTGTCTCAGTGTACATGTTTCTCGGATTATTTCTCTCTCTCTCTCTCTCTCTCTCTCTCTCTCTCTCTCTGTGTGTGTGTGTGTGTGTGTGTGTGTGTGTGTGTGTGTGTGTCTGTCTCTGTCTCTGTGTATCTCTCTCTCTCTCTGTCTCTGTCTCTGTCTCTGCCTGTCTGTTGGTCTGTGTGTCTCTCTCTCTGTCTCTCTCTCTGTCTCTCTCTCTCTCTCTCTCTCTCTCTCTCTCTCTCTCTCTCTCTCTCTCTCTCCACCCGATGCATTTTTCAAAATGTTTGACGCCCAGGTTGCTAGCATACTGCTGTATTCCTCTGAAATATGGGGTATTTACGACGGTTCCGTCATTGAATCTGTTCATTTAGAAAGCTTGAAGAGATTTTTAAACCTACCCGTTATGGCACCAAACAAAATCGTTTATGGGGAAACTGGAAGGTATCCACTTCGTATAAATGGACTACTCCGCTCAATTAGATACTGGTTGAAAGTGTTGAGGATGGAAACTGTACGTTACCCGAACATGGTGTACAGAATGATGTTGAATTCTAAAAATCAAGAAAATTGGGCATGTACGATCAAAGATTTACTGTACAAATATGATTTTGGACAAGTATGGGAAAACCAGAATGTAACAAATGAACGCGCTTTCATTAGAGAACTAAACAGACGTATGATTTTAGACTTTAAAACTGAGTGGACCTTGGTCTTGGAAAATAGTTCTAGATACACATTATAGGATAATCAAACCTATTTGGATGAAAGAGAAGTATTTGTTTGCTTTAGACAAAGAGCCCTTTAGAGATGTCTTCATCAGCTTCCGGGCAGGATTTAGTGAACTGTACAGTCATAAACTTAGATATTCCAACGATGGTTCCGATAAATTATATATATATGCCCTGCTTGCAGAGAGGAAGTTGAATGTGAAGCACTTTCTCCTTGCTTGTCCAGTGTATGAAGATCTGAGACAGAGATATGCCTCAATGCTCAGTAACACGAACACGAGAGAGGAACTGGGAACTCTATTGTCCACGCAGGACTTCATTACAATACGTTCATTAGCTATGTTCATGTACTATGCATTTAAGAGAAGACAAGATGCTGTAAAGATTGCAGCTGCAGATGCTTCAACTTTGTAAGTTTTGATAGGCCTGTGACCTAACAAATAAACCGTTCGTTCGTTCTCTCTCTCTCTCTCTCTCTCTCTCTCTCTCTCTCTCTCTCTCTCTCTCTCTCTCTGTGTCTATCTGTGTGTGTGTGTGTCTCTCTCTGTGTGTCTTTCTCTCTGTGTCTCTCTCTCTGAGTCTCTCTCTCTCTCTGTGTCTCTCTGTCTGTCTGTCTGTCTGTCTGTCTGTCTGTCTGTATCTCTCTCTGTCTCTCTCTGTCTCTCTCTCTCTGTGTCTGTCTCTATCTGTCTCTGTCTCTCTGTCTCTATCTGTCTCTGTCTCTCTCTGTCTCTGTCTCTCCCCCCCCCTGTGTGTGTGTGTGTGTGTGTGTGGGGGGGGGGGTGTGTGTGTGTCTTCGTCTCCCTATATGACTATCTTTTTGTCTGCCTGCCTGTCTGTCTCACTGCCTCTGCATGTGTGCATCTTTCTTGATACTTTATGAACGTTTTCTTCTGTCAGCCTATTTTGCAACCAAATAATTTGTCTGCATTCGAGCATTCGCTGTTCATTTGTCATGTTTAAAGATAACAACTGGGGGTGCGCATCAAAATCATCCAAGGACTCCTCTTTTTGTTCTTACACCGTCTGTTTTTAAAAATACGTTACCAATATTCTTGCATTTGCCCAATAGTTGACTTCAATAAATCATCGCATCAACAACAAAAACGATAGCAACAATCACAGCAACATCAAGACCAGTATCAACACCACTACTACCACCACCAATATACTTTTTGAGCGCAGGATAATAGACATCGACAATTTTGACACGTAAGTGAATGATTCGGAGGACACTTGTGAGCTTCAGAGTGAAAAGAAGGCTAAAAGTAATAAGTGTGGATTTTTCTCTTTTTGGCATAATCCTAAGAACCAAAACATATCCAGTCACTTACAAAAAAGAACTAGTCTACCGAAAGTATTTGTTCTAAACGAAGTGTTGCATTTGGAAAAAGTCTGTCTACCTAACTGTTTAGTAAGTTGCCTCTGAGCGATGTCATTTTCCTGCTGCCAGAAACTACAGAATTTCTATCTTCAAAACACACTCGCAATAAACTACAGATACCAAACTTTCAGAAATGAAAAGGAAAAGAAAAAGAATAAAAAATCTTGAGTTATTTTTGTTTTCCCGTTTTGACTAATGACTCGAACTCCCTTTTAATGACTTTCACCTCCTTTTCACGTGTACACTCACAGTACTGGTCACTGTACTGGGTAATGTCAAAAAGGAACAACCAGAAGTATTATCAGCATGCCTCCACGGTATGGTGTCAGAAGATAAGGAAATTGTGACATTGAATTACTCACTCGTGAGGAGGAGCAGTGCCTCTCGCAGTTGAAGCTGTAATTGTGTGTCATTATCCCGTTCGATGACCATGAAAATGGCGCCACCGCAGAAGACGTATAAAAAGTACACAACTATTAGCACCGTCACTCGCAAACAAGTCGTCATTCTGGTGAACTCGAGGAAACAAGAACGATCTCACTTCTCCCAACAAGGAATCGCCAGTGCCCTGCTCCTCAAAAGATCGTATCCGCATGAAACCTTCTTGAAAGGTATTTCAGAAGACGTGGATGAAAGGAAAATCAGCACAGAGTAAATCGTCTCCACTGTCACCTCAGGAAAGCCTCGCGTTTGCAGTTTCCTCCAGGAACGCTGTCACCATCACAGCCTAGAAGAGACTGTCCTTGTAAACTAAAAGAGGTGTCCCTTTCTACTCACTGTAGTTTTCCCCACCGTGGAGAGAGGTGAAACTCTGATGTTGGCTAATGCGCATCAGCACGAGTGTACAGTAATAAGCAATAATAGATGCCCCATGTGACGGCGCATCTTTCATCCGAAGTGAGCTTACGGTAGGCTGCTCACCGGGGGCGGCGCTTGCAGGCTTGCGATCGATGAAGGGCTTCCGTTCTGTCTGGTGTGTCATATAGCCTGTCAGTGTCTAGGCCTGCCCACACTGTTTCCTGTCGACAAGGATTCTGTGCACAGTTCTCGCGGCAATTTCCCCCATGTTTGCCGCTTGCAACTCTCCTGATATTACACTGACGCCAAGCCTCAAACAAGGGACGGAAGCTTTTTGAAAATAGATGAAGAGTTGTGCTAAACCACATGCACAACATTTTCGCAAGCAAATATTAAATATTTACGCTGCCGAGCGATCTACGCGTATGTCGGTGTCGTGTTTCTGCCATGGTGACCAGTTCCATGACAAAGGTTAGTTGCTTACCTGCTGAAAAATGCACAACGGCTGTTGCATGCGCAAATGTGTGTGTGTGTGTGTGTGTGTGTGTGTGTGTGTGTGTGTGTGTGTGTGTGTGTGCATGCGTTCGTGCGTGCGCGCGCGCGCGCGTGTGTGTGTGAGGCCAAACGCTTCCTTAGTTTGGAACCACTGCATACTGCTCTCAACCTGCATACCGTACAAAAGAACAAATGCCGTTTGTAGCTGAAAATTAGGTGATTCCAAGTCATAACAAAGGAAAAAGTAATTCAGCAGACCCGAAGAAACTTGCCTACAAAAAGGTCATTTTCCGGACTGCCTTTCGAATGAAAGCTCACGCCAAGCATTCTCTAGGATTGTCTTCTGAGTTCTGAGGAATCTGTGAGACCCATAAGAGAATGCTTTTTATTAAGACTAGCTGCACAGAGTTGCATGAGCTGGCTGCCTGCACCATCCTTTCTCCACGCGAAACTCCAGGGAAATGACGTCTCTGCAGGGTGCAGGGTGCCGTAGCTTGCTCGCGGGCAAGTACGGCCGACAGAGATGATGCAACATGGCATGTGTTCCGTATACTTTCCTTTGCCTGCATGGTTGTTTACCGCTCCATTTCCCAAAGCCAGCGTGTGGAACGGATGGTTCCAGCAGGTCTGGTATGTCGAGGGATTTTTCATTAACCTCTTTCCTTTCTTTAGAATGACAGGTTGCTGAGAAGGCAACTCATGACTTACCCTCAGAGCCAGTCATGGTCGCACAGAAGTATACGCACATTCATGGTGTCTGTATGTAGAAAGCAGCCGAGGTGTGTCTTCTTCTTCTCGGAAATCTTCACATCGGATTGCATCTTTTCCCTACGTTTCGTTGCTTGTTTCTACTCTTGCAGCTTTAAAAAATTAGATTATTATCATTTGTTTAATGTTTGAACTGTTGCAAATTAGTTCTAACATGAAGAGAAGATCTCCAGGCGCGGACATAGCTACTACAATTCAAATATCCAGGCAGTTTGACCACAGTCCTCCATTTCCCTCTCTATGTGCTTAGGCAAGGCAGTTTCGAGCCCTCTCGACGCTCCAGATCGTGTGCGTAGTTTAGAGGCAAGTGAACATAACACGTCTGCGTCGTATAACACAGTGTCTCTTATCTTTGCCTTCACTTTGATTGCATCGGCTTGAGACATAAAACAAGAATCGGCGTGCAGTTTTCAGTGACTCTCTCTCTCTCTTTCCTCTGTCTGTGTGTCGGTCTGTGTGTCTGTCTGTCTGTGTGTCTGTCTGTCTGTCTGTCTGTCTGTCTGTCTGTCTGTCTGTCTGTCTGTCTGTCTGTCTGTCTGTCTGTCTCTGTCTCTCTGTCTCTCTCTGTCTCTCTCTGTCTCTCTCTGTCTCTCTCTCTCTCTCTCTCTGTTTCTCTGTCTCTCTGTCTCTGTCTCTCTCTCTGTGTCTCTGTCTCTGTCTGTCTGTCTGTCTGTCTGTCTGTCTGTCTGTCTGTCTGTCTGTCTGTCTGTCTGTCTGTCTGTCTGTCTCTCTCTCTCAGTCTCTCTGTGTTTCTCTCTCTGTCTCTCTCTCTGTCTCTGTCTCTCTCTCTCTCTCTCTCTCTCTCTCTCTCTCTCTCTCTCTGTCTCTGACTCTGTCTGTCTGTCTGTCTGTCTGTCTGTCTGTCTGTCTGTCTGTCTGTCTGTCTGTCTGTCTGTCTCTCTCTCTCTCTCTCTCTCTCTCTCTCTCTCTCTCTCATACTGTGGACAGGAGTATATTGTGGAAAATTTTGTAAGAAAATGGGATTACAGGGAAAATCTTAGATATTTTGATAGCCATGTACAGATCAGTGCGATACTGCGTAAGAGGAAGGGAGGGTCAAACAGACTTCTTTGAGTGCTCCTTGGGACTAAAACAAGGCTGCAAAATCAGCCCGATCTTATTTTCTTACTTAATTAATTCTCTGATTGAAGAGATTTTTAAAACAGTAAGCATGGTATACATCTTTTGCCCAACACACCTGATTCAAGTGCCTTCCTTTTTGCAGACGATGTCGCTCTGCTTTCTGATACAACAGTTGGTCTCCAAAATCAATTAAACTGTCTTAAAAGCGCAGCAGATAAACTTGGTCTGAAGATTAACACAGACAAAACGAAAGTAGTTGTATACAGACTAGGTGGATATTTGGCCAGATATGAAAGATGGTATCTAGGTGACGTACAACTGGAAGTGGTCAGCGATTACAAGTATCTCGGCAACATACTTTCGACGAAATTATGCTCCAAAGAGACACAGAATGATTTGGCTTGTAGAGCAAGAGCTGCTCTTTTTCTGTTGACTAAGACATTGAGAAAGATTTCACAGGTAACACCAGATGTGTATTTTAAACTGTTTGATGCACAAATTCAGCCGATTCTTTTGTATGGAGCTGAAATCTGGGGAATGGATGATTGTCATACGGTAGAAAATGTACATCTACAGGCTCTGAAAAGTTTCCTTAACGTTTCTTCACGAACCCCTAATGATATGATCTATGGAGACACTGGGCGTTTTCCTCTGTCTATCAATGCCAAGTTACGTAGTATCAAGTACTGGCTTAAAATCTTGAAGATGGACGAAAGT
This sequence comes from Theodoxus fluviatilis, assembly GCA_034096865.1. NCBI lineage: Eukaryota > Metazoa > Mollusca > Gastropoda > Cycloneritida > Neritidae > Theodoxus > Theodoxus fluviatilis. The sequence continues at coordinate 12,891 of JAWQFJ010013580.1, read as the reverse complement.
AGGTTACCCTTTAGAGTTTATCAGATGATGCTGTGTACACCGAAAAATGAAGATTTTTGGGCAACCAAAATCAAAAAGATACTTATAGAATGTGATTTTGAAAATGCATGGTCAAACCAGCGGGTTACCAATGAGACAGCACTTCTGAAAAACATCTGAGGAAAACTTATTAGCAGATTTTGTACTGACTGGGAAATGCGAGTACGGCATAGTAGTAGATATTATTTCTATAGACTCTTCAAAATATCTTTTGGAACCGAACAGTACCTACACGATATAAAAAAGTATTTAGAGATTTTTATATACGTTTCAGGATGGGAAGTACGGATTTATTCAGTCACAAATACAGATACACGACAGGTGATGGCATTAATTTGTGTCCGCTCTGCAGAGAAAGAGAAGAAACAGAGACTCATTTTCTACTCTATTGCCCTACATTACACGATTTAAGGGAACTTTTCTTAGTTGTTTCTTTAGTGGGTGATAGGAGATAGTAACCTACAGGTTGTCTCTCAATATAAGTATCTTGGAGTTACATTATCTACTAGATTATGTACAAATACAATGCTATCTGAGCTGGTCGTCAGAGTCAAATCAGCGTCAATCCAAATCCAAAGGACCACGAGGAAACTTACCTTTGTCGCATCGGATATAGTGTATAAGATATTTGACGCTCAAATACAGTCAATGCTATTATACGGGTCAGAAATTTGGGGCACCAATGACTGTAAACGAATCGAGACTGTCCATATGGACATGTTGAAGTGGTTTCTCAATGTTGCCTCTAAAACGCCAAATGTGATGATATATGGTGATGCAGGCAGATATCCATTAGACATAAATGCTCAGATACGCTCAGTCAAATATTGGGTTAAATTGCTTAGAATGAACTCTAACAGATATCCTTATCAAGTATACATGTCCATGCTTAACGCAGTAGACGCAAATCATAATTGGGGTACATACATAAAAATGTTATTGAATAAACATGAGTATTGAAGGGAATGGGAGTGTCAAATGGTTCAAAATGAAACTTCGTTTATAAGGCAGCTGAAAAGTAGATTGACTAAATGCTATAAGACTGAATGGAGAAATTGTGTACAGCAAAGTACGAGATATACCTTCTACAAATTAGTAAAAACAGAATATGGTGTAGAGCCATATCTCTATGTATTAGACAAAAAAGTATTTAGAGATGCCTGGGTGCGATTCAGAATGGGAATTAGTGATTTTATTTGTACATAAGTATAGATATAGTCCAATAGCTCGCCCAATTATTTGCCCATCATGCATGGAGACAGATGAAGACGAAATTCATTTTTTATTTCATTGTCCAGCTACATATGATCTCCGAATGAAGTATGTATTACTGTTTATCCAACTTGGTGTTAGTGAACCTGTTTCTGACATTTTCTTAACTGATGATGTTTATGCAATTAGAAGCATTGCGACGTACCTTTATAAAGCTTTCCAAAGACGAGCAGAGGCAATGCTGATGGTAGACAATCATAGATACCTCTTTGAGAACTAAAACTCACCGATCTAGCGATAATTATTAACTCTAGTTGTCACCGTTGTCCAGTAGCAGATTGGGAAGTGTTCATATCATTACAATTCTGTGTAACTGTGATTTGTAATTTGCCGGAGGCCCCCACAATTAAACCAATTGTTCGTTGTTGTTTCTCTGTCTGTCTCTCTCTCTCTCTCTCTCTCTCTCTCTCTCTCTCTCTCTCTCTCTCTATTTCCCCCCCCCCCCTCTCTCTCTCTCTCTCTCTCTATTTCCCCCCCCCCCTCTCTCTCTCTCTCTCTCTCTCTCTCTATTTCCCCCCCCTCTCTCTCTCTCTCTCTCTCTCTCTCTCTCTCTCTCTCTCTCTCTCTCTCTCTCTCTCTCTCTCTCTCTCTCTCTCTCTCTTTTCCCTCTCTCTCTCTCTTTCTCTCTCTCTCTCTCTCTCTCTCTCTCTCTCTCTCTCTCTCTCTCTCTCTCCTTTCTCTCTCTCTCTCTCTCTCTCTCTCTCTCTCTCTCTCTCTGTGTGGTTGCTCGCTCTTGCTAGGTCGCTTGCTCACGCTCGTCCTCGTTATCCTCGTCGTCGTCCTTGTCTTCCTCCTACTCCTCCGCGTCGTTATCCTCCATCTCGTCGTCCTTCTCCTCGTCGTCCTCCTCCTCCTTCGTCGTCCTCGTCCTCCTCCTACTCCTCCGCGTCGTCGTCGTCGTCGTCCTTCTCCTCCGTTGTCGTCGTCGTCGTCCTCGTCCACCTCCTCCTCGATCCGCGTCGTCGTCGTCGTCCTCCTCCTCCGCGTCGTCGTCGTCCACCTCCTCCTCCGTCGTCGTCCTCGTCCATCTCCTCCTCCGTCGTCGTCGTCGTCGTCGTCGTCGTCGTCGTCCTCCTCCTCCTCCTTCCTCCTCCCTCCTCCTTCTCCTAGCCGTGAGCCAGCATGGGGATCCGGTTCTTCCGAGAATGTGAAGGTGGCGCTATATATAATACGTAACTCTTTAGTTCTACATTTGTATTTATATTGTCGTCAAACACCAGGAAATTCGTCATCAAGTTACCTGTTGATCAGGGAGATGGAGTATAAGCCAGTTGGATATCCATATAATTATAGATGACTGATCGCCTAACACTGAGATCGACTAATCGAATGGACTGTGCAGCGATGGGGCGAACGAATGCTGTGACAAATCCGCATATATTGGAGCGCAGTTTTTGCACATTTCTCCGTAACAGGAAACTTCGAGCATTAATCAACCTCTTGTGGATTAACAAGAATGATTTTTCTTCGATCTGCACAGGGCATCGCACTTCGCTTGAGAACTTGCGCGGGATAAGATAAATTGGTCTAAGGGAGAAAACTCTTATCTACGACCGTATGAACCAGTATTCTCCTCAGAGTTACACTTCCTTCTATTGTTTTACAAACTTTGAGGTTGTGAGGAAGCAGATTATACAGCTCACCAACCGTTGTGCCTATGTTAAGTCTGTTTTTCACGAAAATCATCTTAGCTGGTTATAGTAATAGAAAGTCCATTATCAATTTAACTAGTTATTTGCATTTTACGAAGTGGATAGAGAGACATGTAGACTTTCCCTGCGTTCCGTTGCACTCCACTTCCTCTGCTTCACACTAGATCGAGTTACGCTTCAAAGCAGAGTTTTAATTGGTTGTTTTGTTTTTTAATGACTTAAGTGCATTAAAATTAAAAGTAAAGGGTTTTGGAGGCCCTTTTTGGATATATAAATCCCCCAAATTAGTTCACAATCGATTTTATCCCTCTTGATCGAAAAGACGACTTACTAAAAGCATCAGGGTCGATTATCGTTCATACACGATCTTTGGTGTCGTATCACCCAGTGGCAGAGGTCAACATCCTGTCTAGGTCGCGCAGCAGCTGGAGCATCTCTAACTGCTTCACAATAGAGTGCACCACTTGCTGTGACTAGCACAGATGAAACTACAGCACCCGTACTGACCTCTCTCTCCCCCCAAACTGCTCGAATCAGATCTGATGACTGACTCTGAACAAAGAAACAAGAACTAAGGCCAAAACTGACACTGCATTACCTGCGCACTGAGTCGGGACATTTTCAAATCCCCTCCCTAGAGTGCTGCTTATAATTTGTCTTTTCCGCCCGTCGCATCTTTAATTTTGACTCTTTGACTCTCAACACATTTGCAGGGGAAGGTTCCAGAACTGTCTAAGGATCATTCATGGATTCCTCCTTCCTCTATTAGCAACAATAACATAATCAATCACACACACACACACACACACACACACACACACATACATACACAAACACACACTAATACACACACAAACACACACACAAACACATACGCACACACACGCCCACATTCATATGCGCGCACACACACACACACACACACACACACACACACACACACACACACACACACACACACACACACACACACACACACACACTCTTAAACCTTTTCGAGCTGACGACTCTCCATAATTTCTCATTAAGTTGCTTGCTTAGTCGTATACCTTCTCATTAACATGTTCCCCTCTATAGCCTTTCTGGCGTAACATGTACTCATGTACTCATCCTTCTTGCCGTTTTCATGTCTCAACGATTCTAACAAAGGGGAATAACTGAGGAGCCCTTGTTCCCACACTTTGCTGCAAGGTGTTCATCCACGATAAACCCATTAGGATCTCTCTCTCTCTCTCTCTCTCTCTCTCTCTCTCTCTCTCTCTCTCTCTCTCTCTCGTTGGAAGGTGGACGGTGATGAACGGGGAAATGTCGCTGTTGTGTTGATATTTTAGGCAGCGCGACAGTCAGCCATTGCTTACGAGTGACAGGCGAGGCTTTTGGCGTAAGAAGACTCCAGCACAGAGACGACGGGACCATCAAGGCGCAGAAGAGCGTCGACAGAGGGGTGAGCAGAGACATTCTGAATATTTTTCGCGAGCAAATTGTGTCGAAATTGATGTCGTGAAGAGAACTGTTTCTGCCCAAGCTGCTTCACGAAATACTTGCTCCCTAAAGTCGGCCGCCTACGTCACACACCTCTGACCCCTCCAGCTGTGCTGATAACACCAAAGAAGCAGCAGCCCCTGTCTCCCACAAGGATTCCCCTTCAGAAGAGGCACCATTCCTACAAGATGACCCACACAGCGCTACGGTTCCATCTCCTAGCAAAGAAGTAACTTTGGAAGACCTCCAAAATGCGATGAGCGAGATGTCTCGGAGCATGTCTCGTGCCCTGGAGAAACAAGTGCTCACTTTCGAGAACAGCATTGCGGGCGTTTGTGGTTTGAGCAAAGTCACCGACCAAGCTTCATGTCTTCCATCAGCTGCTACCAACTGTCTGCCCGATCCCGAGGCGCCCGACAAGAGGACCATCCTGTCGTCACCTTACAGACCACCCAGTGACACCCGACCAGCACTTCGGCCTAGATCAGTTGTTCGCCAACGCAGCAGGGATGCCGCCAGCGTAAACAATTAAGAGAGCTGCGAGCAGGACGTCGCCGACGCGACTGCAACCTTCGCGGGCTGTACGCAGAACATGAACTTTCTCATGAACTGATTCGATGCACTTGTGCGCGTTGCATTTCCCGAAACTGGTTGCCAGTTTTTGAAGAACTTATATTGTACATAATCGTCTTTCGTTCGCGCTTTGTTTCAATGTAATGGGCCGGTGGCCTACACGTTAAAAGTTGTTCAGTTCTCTCTCTCTCTCTCTCTCTCTCTCTCTCTCTCTCTCTCTCTCTCTCTCTCTCTCTCTCTCTCTCTCTCTCTCTCTCTCTCTCTCCCTCTCTCCCTTTCTTCCTCTCTCCCTCTCTTCCTCTCTCCCTCTCCCTCTCTCCCTCTCCCTCTCCCTCTCCCTTTCCCTCTCACTCTCCCTCCCTCTCTCCCCCTC
>JAWQFJ010013580.1:0-5000 GCA_034096865.1 Theodoxus fluviatilis | reverse complement strand
CAATCCAGCCCGGAATGCGCAGACAGCACGAAAACCAGAGACATTTCGGACTTTCGCTCGCAGAAAGTGACTTTTTTGCCTCTGAACGCTCAAAAGTTTGCATGACTGGTTGCCAGTCTTGACCTTGTTTGTGATAATGTGTTTTTTTCCTAAGTCGGTATTGACCAAACTTTGTTTTGGATAACTTTTGGAAAACTTATGTTTTGCAATGGGCCGGATGCCCCAGCAATAAAGTTTTCGTTCGTTCGTTCGTTCGTTCTCTCTATCTATCTCCCTCTGTTTCTTTCTCCCTCTCCTCCCTCTCTCTCTCTCTCTCTCGCTCTCTCTTTCGTTCTTCCTCTCTCTCTTTTTCATTCTTTCTCTCTCTCTTTCTTTCTCTCTCCCTCTCCTCTCTTCCCTTAGTAGTGAAGTAAGTGAGAAAGGGAAGCATAGCATACAAATAGAACTGAACGGGGTGGAACTGTTTTTGTTGCTATTCGTTGATGACATTGTCCTGCTGTCACACACTGTACCTACTCTCCGCAACCAAATCAGCAGTCTCAAGGGTGCCGCAGATAAGCTGGGGCTGATTGTGAAAACAAACAAAACGAACGTGTTTATTTTTAGAAATGGTGGTTACGTAGCAGCCTATGAGAAATGGATGCTTGTAAACGACAGATTAAAAGTAGTCTGTCAAAACAAGTGTCTGGGTGTAACGTTAACCACATGATTATATACCAATACCTCGTGTATAGTTTTAACGTACTCTGATTTTGGAATCAAGCTGTACGTTTTATTTTTTGCGTGAAGTTTAAACAGCTCTTCAGCGAATTTCTTTTCTTGATCAGTAGCCATATTTCAAGTGAACAATCTCGTTTGACAATGCTGTTTTCAATTCTGCTGTACAACCCAATGTGAGGCTAACTTGAAATTGTATCTCTTCAAAAACAACTCAAGATTTTGTATCCGTTCTCAGCAAATGATTATCAAAGTATCTTGACACCTGTTCACACAAAAATCATGATTTCGATGGCTTTTTGTCTGAGTTCTTTTCAGTCTGCTCAACAGTTCTTAAAAAAAACTGAGTTTGACAAATTTACCACCTCTGTTTCTCAAGTCAGTAAAATGGTATTTTTTAAGGCAAAAAAACTTAGGAAATTTAGCAATTTCCTGAAAATTTCAGGAAATTTGTAAAATCCCCGAGCGAAACAGTAACTTTGCCAATTTACTAGAATTTTAAGGAAATTTGTAAATTTCCTAGTTTTGTGTATTTACTGTAACATATGCACCTCCTCTTGTTCGCTGATGACATGTGAAATTTCGCACAGGCATTTGTGTTGATATGGGCTGTGGTATGTTCCAGGATCTTTTGTGTAACTGTTTTCAGAGTTATTTTGGATACATCCAAAATTATGACTTTTAACCAAAACAAATTGTCATTTTTGGTACACGACAGTACATTTATTTTTCATTCTATCAAGTTAGGTCTATAACATACCATAAAGCACCCTACAAATTGTATATTGACAGGAAATGAGCTCCATAAATCAAATAGGAAGTGATTGAGGTGTGCTATAAGAGTGGAAAGATTTACCTACGCACATTTTGCATATTTAATTAGATTTAATTCTTTACTCACTAAAATGAACATTGTGGCACTTTTAATATTTTTTCTAGGTAGAAAATGCATTTTTAAGGCATGTTAAAAATCTAGTTAGTGTAGAAAAAACAAACATAAGACAAAATGTACCCTCGTCCTGGTGATACTGTGGCCTTAAAGCAGGACAGTGAAACAAAAAATGTAATTCGTTCTCCTCCTCCTCTTCTTCCATACACGTTGGACAAATATTCATATGCGTCTGGTAGCCGTATCTATGTTGGTGAACCAACAACTCACTGACTCTCAATTGGAACCGCATCCAGACATTTCTAAAGATGTTCATGTTTCATGCATGTAAGTAAGGCTTTTGCTCTCTTTATACAGTCTGTAATAAGAATACCGACAGCTTTCTTGTAGCATTTGTCTCCACTCATTGTCAAAACCTTATTTCAGTTTCCCTCTCAGGTTTCTAAGGAATGCTCTTTTATTCTCTTCAACTTGTCTCGACAATTCTCTTTTCATGTCGTACTTGTATAATAAAATGTTTACACTTGTAACTCAATTGAGTTGGCCATCAGGTGAGTTACACATCATTCGATACACTATGAATGAATATCTGTACTGATACATTTTAATTTTCTTTAGCCAATACTTGACCGACCTTACAACAGTATTTATGTTCAGTGGGTATCTACCTGTGTCGCCGTAGGCCTCTATCATTACATTCGGGGTTCTAGATGAGATATTCAAAAACCACTTCAATACAAACAAACGGACACTTTCAACCCGTTTGCAGTCACTAAGCCCCCACACTTCCGATCCATAAAGCGATAGTGGCTGCAGTAGTGCATCAAAACCCTTGAACAATACGGCAAGAGCAACAAAAGCAAACTTCCGCATCGACTTCAAAACATGACTAGTGTCATATCCTAGACGGTGGTTTATCCTGAAACGTCATTCTTAAAGGCACATCATCACCCAATACCCAGATCCAGTTTAAGACTTAGGGATGAATAGTACTTATGATGGTGTTGCATAACCTGGAAAATGCTGCAAAAGCTGCCTCCCTTTAAATTTGGAGGACATACATATAGCCCAGGTTGGTGTAATGTCTCCTGCCATCTGAACTACAAGACCCCTCCCGGTGGCACATTAGTGCTGCTTGGGGCCGACTGTTCGAGTGCTACTGGATCAGGACCCGAATGCACAATGACGACAGCAAATCAGCTGATAAGGGAAGTATCGGTGCAGCATAGGCTGTATCTATCGTGTGCATAAATAGCAACAGAAAGAGACATGTGCTTCGTTGCATCACGCCTAAGGTGGATGGGTGAAGATGTCATCATAATGTATGTGCGCAGCAAAGTAAGAATATATGCTACTTAGGTGTATACCCATTGCTTAAAACAAGTTTCTTTGCCATTACGTGAACGGTGTGTGTGCTTGTGTTTGTGTGTGTATTTGTGTGCGTGTGCGTGCGTGTGTGTGTCCTTGCGTGCGCGCGTGTTTTGGGCGTGTGTGCGTGTGTTTGTGTGTGTGAATGGGTTGCTTGCGAGTGCGTGCGTGCGTGCGTGCGTGCGTGCGAGTGAGTGTGAGTGAATGAGTGAGTGAGAGTGAGTGAGTGAGTGAGTGTAAGTGAGTGAGTGAGCGAGTGAGTCGAACGAACAAATGTGCTGCCCATTCGAAAAAAGTGGAAACACATGGAAAACAATGTGGCTAACTCAAATTTTTGCTGTCACTGATAACTTCAACGTATAAATGCAAACTTGTTATCAACATATTATGTTAACATTATCTCAGTCCTGTACATAATTTGGTCTTATCTAAGTTTCAGGGCAAAAAAAAATACATTGACATGTCCCATGTTGTCCGTATGTTTGATTCATTTCGATGGAAACAATAATGTCTACTTGAACTTGAATGTACACGTACATGTACATAACATGCTATATATACTTTTCCCCAAGTTCATCGTATGCAGTAAATCGACAACGACGATGTGACGAAAAGTACAACAATGACAACATTTATGACGTGATCTGAAAAGACACTTGCGAGTGCTTTTCAGAACACACATGCACACACGCACACTCACACACGCACACGCATGCACACGCACACACGCACACGCACGCACACGCACACACGCACACACACACACATACGCGCGCGCGCACACACACACACACACACACACACACACACACACACACACACACACGCTCCACATTTAGCACTAAATTGACGATATTAGGTGTGACATCATAAATACTTGCGTATGATTAATCAAAGGCACTTCCTGCTCTGCTCGCTGTGAGCACACGAAATGAATTAAAATCGATTATGAACGTCACCAGCGCAATCATTTCTCAGGCACACGATTGGATGCCGTTCCTCATTTGTCTTTGCCATGCACAATGAAGGAAGGTCAATGTCCTCCGCATGACGTAATCGCTGCAGGCACGCCAGACATGTTTCTAGGCCGGCCACAACGAAGAAGAAAAAAGAGCGAAGAGAACGGGGAGGAGGGGAGAGGGAAGAGGGAAGGAGAGGAGGAGAGGAGAAGAGTAGTGCGAGAGGGATGAGAGGTGTGGGAAAAAAAAGGGGGGGGGGGGTCAGGAAGGTCAGAGGTCAGCAGATGAAGCCTGTGATTCATCACGGTGCAAGGACTGTCCTGAGAGGGCGAGCGAGTTGCGCCAAAGTCTTGTGGAGAAACTTCACACCTCATGGTCTCCCTGCGGAGTCTGAGCAACAATCAATAGCTGTGATTCACATCGTCTGACCATTCTTAGACAAAGGCGGTCTGGAGCCATGATCTGCATACAAGAAACTTCTGCACGGCGCAAAATTTTTGCGCGGCAAAGACAACAGTGGAAAGAGTTATAAAACGGACGACAATATAACTGTCTGAAGTCAGTAAGTGCCTTTTTGAAATCGTTATGTGCAAATTTCTTTGTAATGCTGCATTTCGAGTAATGGCATTGATTTTAGATTTGAAGATCATGTAAACATTGTCTTTTTTTGCGTAGCAGAAAGTCTCGCGCTAGATATGGAGTCATGCTGAACAATCGTATTCAACAAAAAGCGCCTTCAACCAACAAACCATCCCATCAACCACCGAGTTGTCCGACCGACCGACCGACCGACCGACCTGAAGGCAGGCAGGCAGGCAGGCAGACAGACAGACAGACAGACAGACAGACACACACACACACAGACAGACAGTCAGACAGACAGACAGACAGACAGACAGACAGACAGACAGACAGACAGACAGACAGACAGACAGACAGACAGACAGACAGACAGACAGACAGACAGACAGACAGACAGACAGACAGACAGACAGACAGACACACAGACAGACAGACACAGACACAGACACAGACAGACAGACAGATAGACACACAGGCAGACATAC
>JAWQFJ010013574.1:17500-20103 GCA_034096865.1 Theodoxus fluviatilis | reverse complement strand
CTTTGTCACTCTGTTACAAAGTGAAATCAACAAAGTCTGGAAGCAAATCATTCAATCTCTGATGATAAACATACCTTTTTGCGAGTAAAATGATATGATTGGTATTTGCATTTTCATTTGATTTTCCAAAATGTACCTCATGTTCTGTAAAAGTTACTTCTTTACCACATTTTTCTTTGATGACATCACTCGATGTTACCCACAGGGATCTGCTGTATTTGAATCCATAAAAGAGATCTTATCCTGTTTCAACTTCTGTCTGACAAAGAGTGCATAGTTTACTCTGAGTGAGCTTCATCTTATAAGAATATTGACTGGCAGAATACGATGAAGAATTTTGTACTGAAATACTCTGAGTCTCACCTCTTGACAAGATTTTAAAAGCAATTGGTAATACATCTCCCAGGGCAGGTCAAGTTTTGCTAGCTTATTTTCCCATGTCTTTTGTGTCGCAGGAATACATGTGTTCTGCAGCATTCCATAGAAGAATCTAGTCTTTCTGCTATTATTTGAAAGTAGCAGCGCGCTAATTGGGGGTTCGTGTTGTTTTTCCTCAGTACGAATATCTTTTTGCTTAATTTCCAGCTTCCATTTACACAGTATTAATTGCAGAAGTTTAGCATACTCAAGAAAGTGACCTTGAACTTTGAATTCTGACTGTAACTCCTCAAAGGATTAAAGAGTTCCGTTATGTTTTACAATGTCTTTGACACTTTTTATAGGTTTGGGTGAAGTAAGGGGGACTGAGGTGATGAGACTTCATGATGGTGGGGAATGGATTACAATGGAAGAGTAGAGGAAGGTAAGGAAGAGTCAGTCAAGAAGAGTTGGGGAGAACTTTTCGAGAGAGAGGGTTTCAGAATGTGAGATTTTGTTTCACACCGATAGATGAAGTGGAACTGTAGCGAAGACAAGTCAGTGCCTGTAAACCAATCGGACCGAGAGTTTCACGAATCAAAGACAGGGGAAGACTGTAGAGTGATGGCAAGCTATTGCCCATAGTGACTACTGACGAAGCAAGAAGTGTGGGAGGGGAAGTCGTGAGTGTGCCTGTATGGTCGTGTAATGGTCCAGGAGGGCTGGGCGCCATGAGCCATTTAGCTGCATATGTCAGCCTTGAGTTCCTTTCAAGATGCAACTTTGCTGGGCTGGAGTCCCCTGTAGCCGGAACCCTTCGCCGCTGGAAGCCTTTGCTGCTGAGAGACCTCATTTGTGGGTTTCAATGACCGTCTCCTGTTGCTCAGCCGGAAGCGATATTTGGCAGCTTCTGCCCCAAGAGCTCGAATTAAGCACGCAAGTACATAGTAGAAGCGGCAAGAAGTCACTGGATGGTGGTTCGTCCATTGACGTGTCTTCGCGGGTAAAATTGAAGGAAAAGACGCTTGATTGTGAATGCAACTTTTCACCCAGTCAATTAGGCCCATCGCTCCTCCTGGAGCATAGACCATCGGCGACAGTTCTCCAGCGGGCGCGGTCGCGGGCAGCTCTCTCAATCTGTGTCCAGGTAGTGCCACTCCTCTTCAGCTCTGCTTCAGTGTCTCGCCGCCAGGTGTTCCTGGGCCGTCCTCTTTTCCTTTTCCCCTGAGGGTTCCAAGTGAGGGATTGGCGGGTCACGCTGCCGGGTGGTTTCCGCAGCGTATGTCCAATCCAGCCCCACTTTCTTTTCCCTATTTGGCTGTTGATGGGGTCCTGTTTGGCCCTCTCCCACAGATGGATCAGGCCACCAAATCCTGAAGATCCGTCTGAGACACCCGTTTATAAATGTCTGGATTTGTGCATCGTCCGCTTGGTCATCCTCCATGTCTCTGATCCGTATAGGAGAACTGACTTCACATTGGAGTTGAAAATCCTCAGTTTCGTCGCCTCCACTATCTCTTTTGAGGCCCATATGTTCTTCAGCATGATGAATACCACCCTTGCCTTGCCAACCCTAGCAGCCACATCGCTATCTGTGCCGCCTTGCCTGTCGACAATGCTCCCGAGGTAGACTTTTCACCCAATTAGGGTTTTATGGCCAACCACTTTTTTCTTACCCTCATTGTTCTGTAACAAAAGAGACTGTGAAAGATAATATTGTCAGAAGTAAAAAAGGGACCTCAAATAAATGACGACGTCATCAGTAATAATGTACTGGAGCGGCTGGGAAGAGAGTGTCGGTTCACAGGAAGAGTAAAGCGGAAGACAACAGCAGGAGTGGCTTTCCTCTGGGTTTTGTACAAGAACTCAAGTCGCGATACGGCTGTGAATTGCCTTCCCAATGGGATACAGGCTGATAAAGGCGGACTGCCTTATGCGTGAAACAAGAAGAACTGTCCTTTTTTCCTAGACATTCCCTTTTGTCGTTTGACCTCGTTTGTTGCGTCCCCTCTGCTACAACTTACAGCAGTACTTTTTCAATGGAAAGGGCTAGAGGACCGCTAAGACGATACAAAGACTGCCGTAACTCTTGCATTCATGTGGCGATGCTAAGAGGGGCCTCCAGATTTTGCACTTCATGTCGGAGACTGTGGTGACAGAAACAAACGCGCCATTTTCCCACCCTCCTATGCCGTTCAACATTTCAACAGTGTTACTAAATCTCTACAAGAAGTCCTTCAAGTGAA
>JAWQFJ010013574.1:10000-12500 GCA_034096865.1 Theodoxus fluviatilis | reverse complement strand
TTGACATCTTCTGTTGCAGTGATGGAATTGCACGTACTCTATTTTGGATATCTGATTAAATATTACATTTATGAACTGCTATAACAATGAGTACTTGTATGCTCATAGTGGCAAGCTGAGAACTTATAATTCAGGAACTGTGCATAACCCCAAAGGATTTGACCGTGATATGTAGACTCACATTGAGTATAGAACAGCTGTTTACACACATGTTGACGTACTTTTGACTCATTTACAGCTCTTCTAATAACTGGTATGTGTCGAAAATAGATGGACAAAAAATGGAAGATTTCGAGTGTATATACATGTACATCGAGTAATATACTACACAGTAAAACAGGTAATTTTTGTCTTTATGGCGATAGCAATGAACCTCCATCACATAAGTAACATGGTGACATGTTGTTCATCGTCTTTGTTCGAACCTTAGGAGAATAATAAATGATCATGGCAACATTACGACCTTTTTCTGTACCACGTCCATTCAGCACGATATGCCCGGCAGCACAGTCAGTTAGTTTGCTGAATGTACCAAGAACTATGCTTTTCTCTCGTGTCATTATAAACAGGACGGTAAAGTATTAAGTGTACTTCAGTTTCAGTGCAAAACGGACAAGTTTTCTGTTGATCGGAAATCGCTTCTCATTTTGTTATTTGCTAATCTAAACCGTATGAATACATATCTGAATTTCTTAATATAAGAAGTGCACAATGATCTCTCACAATGCATATTATTTTTGAAGGATTTATAGAGAGCAAATCCAGTGTTGCTGTTAATTTTTGCTGCCCACTCCTGCAGATAGCAATCACGTAATCTTCTGTGGAGAGACCGCAGAAACTCTTTTCGTGCATAGCACCACATTTTGCTCATACATAGCCATATCTCAATCTTGACAAATTCCGCTTACATGATTGCATCCAATTACACTGGGTCGAAGGGTTTGCTTTCAACATCATGAGATAGGCCTGCTTTGGAGTGATCTACCCAAAAACCTGCTTGTTCAAAGGAAAACTGTTTCCCGTTGAGCCCAACTCCTCATGAGGCTTATCAGAATAGACATGAACAACTAACTACCTTACGGTACAGAGCAGAAAAATCCCTCTGTAATTTTTTTGTTGTAACCTATCTCCTGACTTGTAGATAGGAACAATTACTGACACTCTCCATTCGGGAGGGAAGTACTGTGTCTCATAGAGCTGATTAAAAAGGAAAGTAAGAAAAGACATGGACACCTCCCAGCTTCCAGAGGTCTCCAGGAATTCCATCAACACCTGCAGCTTTCCCGGTTCGCAGCTTGGCAGTCGCCAGACTGACCTCCCCTTCCACTACTGGTGCATCTAGCGCCTCATGCTGAGTAGTTGCTCCTTCTCCTAGGCAAGGGAGATAACTATTCGAGTTTATTAAGTTTTGAAAATAGTTTTTCCGAGCGGGTAAAGCAATGGCAGGTTAGTATCTTTTTGTACATGACGCCTGTCTTACTAGAGACCAAAATGCTGACGGTGATTTAATGTTCTTAACAAGACAATTACAAGCGTTGTGATGAAACGCTTTCCTTTTACCTCTGATAAGATTTTTTTTACACATTCCTTATTTCGATGGTCAGTTTTGTCAGTCTCTGTACCAGTTTTAGTAAAATTCTTAAAAGCATGCCCACACTCCTGCAGTAGCCTACTCATCAAACATCTTGGACGATATATGTTTCTGCAATCCCCAACTCTCTGAGAGAGAGATAGAGAGACAGAGAGACAGAGAGAGAGAGACAGAGAGAGAGACAGAGAGAGAGAGACAGAGAGAGAGATGGGGAGGACGGAGGGAGAGAAGGAGGAAGATAGGGTGAGAAAGGGAAAAAGAATGAATTAGAAGACACACACACACACACACACATATACACAGATAGACAGACAGGCAGGCAGGCAGGCAGGCAGGCAGGCAGGCAGGCAGGCAGGCAAACTGACACAGATGGAGGAAATGAGGAAGACAGACACACGCATAGAAGTGTAAGCGAAAGGAGCAGGCATTTAGATTCTGAAGGCAGCCTGATATATCCCATACGGCAGCTGAATGGGGCCGGAAGAGGAACTTCGTCAGAGATCGGGACAGCGTTGAGCAAGAGCAGCTAAGTGCGCTGGACTGGCGACCTCCCAAGACATCCATTGCATCCAGTCACGATCTACTTCCAGGCTACGCCAGCGTTCATCGCTGAATGAGGGCGGAAGTCCGCCTTGGATCTGAATCAAGAAGCCATTAGTGGCATGAGATTCGGGAATAAAGACTGGCTGAGAAAGTTGGGTTGTTTTTTCACGAGATGAACATACCTTCAGACTCTTTGGGCCGAATTCCGAGGTCTCCTGTACGTTTCCCATACGTTCTCTGGGTACTTTGGAATTATTTTCTTTTAAAAAAAATGACCACTTCCGAACTTTTCGTCTCTAGATGGACGTCAATTTGGTTTATAGAGCGTTGTACAAAAATGTTATTTGCTCCACACCAGATTGTTTC
>JAWQFJ010013574.1:0-5000 GCA_034096865.1 Theodoxus fluviatilis | reverse complement strand
GGAAAACTGCGCGATGCATGCCCACGGGAGAAATATCAATAAGGATGGATGTCCAGTTGCCACCAGAAAATCAGGGTCTTTCATTAAAATTTTCTGTAGTGCATGACGGATACGCTGAGGGAATACCGGGGCATCGGGAACATCTCCGATGGATGTTTCGAGAAGACACAGACAAGATAAAAACATATGCATCATGCCACACCAACTACAAAAAATGGATCTCAATCATGTTTTCTCTTCTTCTCGGAGGTTGAAAAGTCTTGGAGAGGTGGTGTACTTTATCTGAAGGTTTGAGAATTGCACACCGAGGAGGAGAGCCGATATCGATTTCTAGGCTGCAACTGAAGATCTCATTTGTTGGCAACGAGTTCGCTCTCTCGACCTAGATCGATCGATACCAGGCATCATCGAGCCCTGACCCCGAAGACGTCTTCAAGTCCTCCTCTGGCAATGTCTGTTCCTCATGGTCCTCAGAGACAACAGTCTTGCAGGAGATCCTCCCTCAATCTGGGCGTCAAGGACACGTTCAAAGAGAACTTTGGCTGATTCCTGCTATAGAGCCTTCTAGCGGAACAGTGTTCACATTCAGAAATTATCCCGGCCACCCAGGGACGGATCCTCTGCTAAGACAGTCAGCTCAGCACCTGACTGCACACACGCACACATGCACACTCAGAAACAGACACACACAACCAGACACAGTCACACACACACACACACACACACACACACACGCACACACACACACACTCGCACACATACACCCGTGCGCTCGCGCTCACAAACACACACACGCATTTAGGCTTTACATTGTTTACAGTATTAAAAAAACGGGCCTGTATTTTGTTTCATTCTGTATTTGTTCTGTGAAACTCACCACCTGTTAATATCAGACATTTTTCTTGCTGCGATTTTTCGAAACTTGATGTAGTGGAAAGTTTCTAACACAAGAGGTATTCACAAATTTCTAAAAATCACAGAAAAAAGATTATCTGTAGTGGCACGAAACTGTCAAGGGAGCGAGGCAAGAGACAGTTTTCAGGAGAAAAAAAAAGCCCTCGTCAACAAGTGTTTCGGCCTCTTACACTTCCTGACTAATTACGGTCGGAAGAAAAAGAATTCGATAAGAGACTAAACTGGTCGACTTATTTTTTTCGTTCAGGCCACCGGCCCATCACAACGGCACATACATGACTTGCTTCCAAACTTGAGAGACACAGAGAGAGAGAGAGAGAGAGAGAGAGAGAGAGAGAGACAGACAAACAGACAGACAGACAGACAGACAGACAGACAGACAGACAGACAGACAGACAGAGACAATGAGAGACAGAGAGAGAGAGGGAGGGAGGGAGGGAGGGAGGGAGGGAGAGAGAGAGAGAGAGAGAGAGAGAGAGAGAGAGAGAGAGAGAGAGAGAGAGAGACAGAGAGAGACAGAGAGACAGACAGACAGAGAGAGAGAGAGACAGGGAGAGAGAGAGAGAGACAGAGAGAGATAGGGACAGACAGAGAGAGAGACAGACAGAGAGAGATAGGGACAGACAGAGAGAGAGAGAGATTTTTGGTTGGTTGGTTGGTGTTTTACGGCCTATCAGCCTTTGTAGGCTATGTAAGGCCGTTAAGCACGAAAATCTTTAGGACAGTTTGGAGTAAACGCTAATCAAGTCACGGTGTCCCTAGTTATTCGCCTCTTACGAATCGCGTAGGGAGACACGGTGGGTCAATTCTTACCCCGAACTCACAGGGAGAGAGAGAGAGAGAGAGAGAGAGAGAGAGAGAGAGAGAGAGAGAGAAAGAAAGAGAGAGAGAGAGAGATTTGATTTGATTTGATTTATTTGGGGGCCATCGGCCCATTGCCTTACAAGGAAATGTTGGTATTATACAATAAACAACTCTACTTCAACTACAATATCCAAAACCACAATCCTTTCAATGAGCAAGAAGTGTTCAAGTTCATGTACAACCATCACAATTTAGTATACTCATCTACTCTCTAACCTTTTGTTCTCTCAACTTAAAGGCATAAAAAATATACATCGCCAATGAACGAGTCATTTTGTCGTCATTACATTGCATCAACTATTGACACACATTCCTACTTTGTTTCCGAGGTAAGAATCTGTCTAGATATTTTACCCTTAATTCCTTATAAATAGGACACTTCAACAAAAAATGTTGCTCAGTTTCACATTCATCGCAACATGGGCACTTTGTATCTACCATACCCTTGTATATTATATTGTTGTTGAGATCATTTATTCCAAACCTGAAGCGAATAAAGGCATCTCTGAACTTTTTAATGTCAAGTATATTTAAATACTCTTCAAGGCCTAAGGAATACTTGAAGGAGGAATACCAAGTGTATCGATTGCTGCTGATATTCTTCGCATTCCAGTCCTGAAGATAACAATCTCTTAGTCGCTGCTTAAGTTGTGACAAAAAACGTTTTTCGTCACCTACTCCACTATTTAACCATGCGAAACCAAACCCCAGCCGACAAAGGCAAAGCTTTACAGTCTCTGTCCAGCTTCGTTCTTTCTTAATTCGAGAGTTCAAAAGCATTAGAAAAGCTTGTTTGGGAAGTCTGTCTACTTTCATCCGACAAAGTTTTAACCAGTATTTGATAACTCTGACGCTGCTACTGATGGAGATTGGGAAGCGTCCAAGATCTCCATAGACCATGTGGTTGGGCGTCCTCGAGTCTAATCCCATAAACTTTTTACAAACAAACGTGTGAGTTCCCTCCACTTTCAGCTGACTTTCAAGGCCCCATACTTCTGCACCGTACAGAAGTGTTGCTTGGACTTGTGCATCAAACAGGCTGGTGAATACTTTCGTTTTCATGCAACGCAAGTTCCATAATGCTCTTAACACCTGTACCCCTTTTTGCTTTCCTCTGGTGGCTATATCATCTAAAGTTGCGTCTATGGACAATTTTGTTGTGAACAAGAATCCTAGGTATTTATATTGGTTGACTGTCTCCAAACGAGACCCATCTAGAAACCAATTTTCACCAATGGCTAAATGTCCTCCTTTTCTAAACACCATAACTTTTGTCTTCTCTGTATTTACCTTCAATTCAAGAAGTTTGGACATATGCAAGAGATTATCAAGTTGATTTTGGAGGCCCACGGGTGTGGTTGAAATCAGGACGACATCGTCAGCAAATAGTAGAAGGAACACTTCCATCATGCCAGGTACCATCTGAACCCCATGTTTGCCTTTTCTCCTCACATAATCTGCGACTGCATTGATATAGAGAGAAAAAATTAATGGACTCTCAATTGCACCTTGTTTTACACCAGAAGGGCATTCAAAGTAATCAGAGAGATCCTGTCCCCAACGAACGCATGCTTGTACTTTGCAGTACATGGCCTTTAACATCATCAAAAATTTGGTCGAAAGCTGAGCGCCTTTAAGAACCTCCCAGAGTTGGCCACGGTTAACAGAATCAAACGCTTTTCGGTAGTCTACAAAAGCGACGTACAGTTTTCCACGTCTGTCGCCATAAACATGTTTCAAAATCATTGCGAATAACGTAAATATATGGTCAATAGTCGAGTGCTGGGTTCGAAAGCCAGCCTGTTCAGGACACACTTTGTTTTCTTGCTCCATCCACACGCGCAACCGACTTGCAAGTATTGTTGTGAAAATCTTACTCATTGCACACAGCAAAGATATACCTCTATAGTTATCTGTGTTGTGTACGTCACCCTTCTTGTGTAATGGTATGGTTATTGATCGTGACCAGGCCTCAGGGAAATGATGCGATTCGTAGATCTTATTAAACAATTCGGTAAGAAATGGGACTATTTTTTCACCAGCTACCTTGTAACATCCTCCGGGCAGACCATCCAGCCCTGGGGCTTTCGAAGCTTTTAATCTACAAATAGCATTTGTTACTTCTTCCCTGCTGATTTTAGCATCAAGCATATCATTAGACACTATTTCATCCCCTTCCGTTTCCTCACATACGCTGTTATTTATACTCTGGTACATGGCTTCAAAATAGTGTTTCCATGACTCAATACTGATTTCTGCCAGAGGGACTGAGCGTCGTGTCGACAACTTAACAGTATTCCAGAATACTCTAGAATTTTGCAAACTGCTCATCAGAGTATTACGCACTACTACGAAGTGATTACGTTTCTTTTCTCTGATTAAAGTTTTGTATCGACGTCTATTAGACATATATTGTTCTTTGGTTTCAACAGATCTACATTTCCTGAACCTTTTAAGAGCACACAACGCCAGATTTCTACTGTTACTGCACTCTTTGTCAAACCAAGGGGACCTTGGTTTTTGTGAAATGCGATTTTTAACCTGGATTTCCTTTTTGAGGCATTCTGCACTCAAAGTCAAAGTCTGGGTGAACAGCAATACGGCATCATCAATTGATCTATCGATAGCTGCCGATGCTTTCGCTAACTGTTCATCAAAAACTGGTGTTTCAGTTTGCCGTTTCAACTCTTCCACCTTGCTACTGTCCCAACAAAGTATTAACGCAAGGTTTACTGGGCTCTTCACACGGTACTCTAGCTGGTGGAGGCCCCAGTACAATTTCGACAGGCATGTGATGTGATTCTACCCGGTTGCCAACACGCATGTCTATAGTGAAAGGAAGGTAGCCGGCTATCACAATACAATAGTCAATAACGCTATCTCCATGTGGGGATATGTAGGTGAACCGGCCCTCCCTGTCACTGTTAGTGCATCCATTTAATATTGTTGCATGATGTACTTTGCAAAAACTCTTTAACATTGACCCAAAAGTGTTCACGTTCTTGTCCTGTGACATTCGAGGGGATCTGAAATTAGTGCAGACACACGGTGACGTAAAGTCACCAGAGTCTTCAGAACTCTCACCATCCTCTGTGTGAAGATCCCAGGACGCAGTTCTTGCGTTCATATCACCACACATCACAATTGCTGACCGCGGGTATCTTTCCTGGAATTTCAGGATAAGGTCATCCAGCACTGTGATGCACGAAGATATATTTTTC
>JAWQFJ010013568.1:5000-21037 GCA_034096865.1 Theodoxus fluviatilis | reverse complement strand
CTCCCGTCCCCACTGTCTCTTCACTCTCTCCCCGTCCCCACTGTCTCTTCACTCTCACCCCGTCCCCACTGTCTCTTCACTCTCACCCCGTCCCCACTGTCTCTTCACTCTCTCCCCGTCCCCACTGTCTCTCCACTCTCTCCCCGTCCCCACTGTCTCTTCACTCTCTCCCCGTCCCCACTGTCTCTTCACTCTCTCCCCATCCCCACTGTCTCTCCACTCTCTCCCCGTCCCCACTGTCTCTCCACTCTCTCCCCGTCCCCACTGTCTCTCCACTCTCTCCCCGTCCCCACTGTCTCTCCACTCTCTCCCCGTCCCCACTGTCTCTCCACTCTCTCCCCGTCCCCACTGTCTCTCTACTGGCAAGGCCATGCGCTTGTAGCGTCGGAGGTAAGAGCAGGGGTCAGAGCATTAGTCAAAGCAGAGGTCAAATCAAAGGTCAGAGCAGGGGTCAGGTAGGGGTCGGAGCAGAGGTCAGAGCGGAAATCAGAGTTCAGGTCAGAGCAGATATCAGAGCAGATGTCAGAGCAGGGGTCGGGTCAGAGGTCAGGTCAGAGCAGGGGTCAGAGCAGAGGTCAGAGCAAAGGTCAAAACAGAGGTCAAGGCAGGGGTCAGAGCAGAGGTTAGGGTACAGGTCAGAGCAGGGGTCAGAGCAGAGGTCAGAGCAAAGGTCAAAACAGAGGTCAAGGCAGGGGTCAGAGCAGAGGTCAGAGCAAAGGTTAAAGCAGAGGTCAGAGCAAACGTCAGAGCAGAGGTCAGAGCAGAGGTCAGAGCAAAGATCAAAGCAGAGGTCAAGGCAGAAGTCAGAGCAGAGGTGAAAGCTTAGGTCAGAGCAGAGGTCGGAGCGGAGGTCAGGGCAAAGGTCAGGGCAGAGGTTAGAGCGGAGGTCAGAGCGGAGGTCAGAGCAAAGGTTAGAGCAGAGGTCAGGGCAGAGGTTAAAGTGAAAGTCAAGAGTGGAGGTCAGAGCAGGGAGTGACCTTTCTCTAGAAGGATCCCCGTGGGAATGGCCAGATGCGTCCTGGCGGGCAGCGTGCCGTGTTCCGCCAAGGTCTTGGTGACGCTGGACAAAGGAAGGCAAAATCAGGGGGTCAGGGGTCAGGATTTCAGAGTTCAAGGTCATGCAGGTCACAGCTTAGAGATCCGAGTGTTAGGGGTCAGAGTGTCAAAGATCAAGATCATAGAGGTTAGAGGTTAGATGTCAGAGTGTTAGAGGTCATTGTTTCGGAGCTCAGGGTTTCAGGGATCAGGGTTTCAGACATCAGGAATTTAAGGATCAGAGATTTATTTGGTGAGTGATCTTTTGGGGTCCGGGAAATTTGGATCAAGGATAGATGGGTGAGAGATTTACGGATCAGAGAATAAGTGGTCAGGGATATTGGGGTCGTGGAAGAAGGGTAACAGATTGAGAGGCTATGAAATCAGTGGTCAGGAATTTAGGGATCAGGCATGGAGGGCTCAAGAATGATGGTAAGGAAATTAGGGGTCAGGAATTTAGGGATCAGGATAGAGGGATAAGAGATTTAGAACTCTGAGATTGAATGGTCAGAGTTGCAGAGGTAACGGAGTTGGGGGTCAGGGATATTACTGGGCCAGAGACTTAGGAATCAGGGATATTCCTGGGTCAGAGACTTAGGAATCAGGGATAGTACTGCGTCAGAGACTTAGGAATCAGGGATATTACTGGGTCAGAGACTTAGGAATCAGGGATATTACTGGGTCAGAGACTTAGGAATCAGGGATATTACTGGGTCAGAGACTTAGGAATCAGGGATAGTACTGGGTCAGAGACTTAGGAATCAGGGATATTACTGGGTCAGAGACTTAGGAATCAGGGATATTACTGGGTCAGAGACTTAGGAATCAGGGATATTACTGGGTCAGAGACTTAGAATCAGGATAGTACTGGGTCAGAGACTTAGGAATCAGGGCAGGATAATATACTGGAGTCAGAGACTTAGGAATCAGGGATATGCGACAGAGACTTAGGCTCAGGATATCGTCAGAGACTTAGGATCAGGATAGTACTGGGTCAGAGCTTAGGAATCAGGGATATACTGGCGCCAGAGACTTAGGAATCAGGGATATTACTGGGTCAGAGACTTGAATGGGAATCAGTGGATCATAGCTGGGCAGAGACTTAGGAATCAGGATATTACTGCGACAGAGACTTAGGAATCAGGGATATTACTGCGTCAGAGACTTAGGAATCAGGGATATTACTGCGTCAGAGACTTAGGAATCAGGGATATTACTGCGTCAGAGACTTAGGAATCAGGGATATTACTGCGTCAGAGACTTAGGAATCAGGGATATTACTGCGTCAGAGACTTAGGAATCAGGGATATTACTGGGTCAGAGACTTAGGAATCAGGATATTACTGGGTCAGAGACTTAGGAATCAGGGATATTACTGGGTCAGAGACTTAGGAATCAGGGATATTACTGCGTCAGAGACTTAGGAATCAGGGATATTACTGGGTCAGAGACTTAGGAATCAGGGATATTACTGGGTCAGAGACTTAGGAATCAGGGATATTACTGGGTCAGAGACTTAGGAATCAGGGATAGTACTGCGACAGAGACTTAGGAATCAGGGATAGTACTGCGACAGAGACTTAGGAATCAGGGATATTACTGCGTCAGAGACTTAGGAATCAGGGATAGTACTGCGACAGAGACTTAGGAATCAGGGATAGTACTGCGTCAGAGACTTAGGAATCAGGGATAGTACTGGTCAGAGACTTAGGAATCAGGGATATTACTGGTCAGAGACTTAGGAATCAGGATAGTACTGGTCAGAGACTTAGGAATCAGGGATAGTACTGGGTCAGAGACTTAGGAATCATGGATATTACTGGGTCAGAGACTTAGGAATCAGGGATAGTACTGGGTCGAGACTTAGGAATCAGGGATAGTACTGTTCAGAGGACTTAGGAATCAGGGATATTACTGGGTCAGAGACTTAGGAATCAGGGATATTACTGGGTCAGAGACTTAGGAATCAGGGATAGTACTGGGTCAGAGACTTAGGAATCAGGGATAGTACTGGGTCAGAGACTTAGGAATCAGGGATATTACTGCGTCAGAGACTTAGGAATCAGAGATATTACTGGGTCAGAGACTTAGGAATCAGGGATAGTACTGGGTCAGAGACTTAGGAATCAGGGATATTACTGGGTCAGAGACTTAGGAATCAGGGATAGTACTGGGTCAGAGACTTAGGAATCAGGGATATTACTGGGTCAGAGACTTAGGAATCAGGGATAGTACTGGGTCAGAGACTTAGGAATCAGGGATATTACTGGGTCAGAGACTTAGGAATCAGGGATATTACTGGGTCAGAGACTTAGGAATCAGGGATAGTACTGGGTCAGAGACTTAGGAATCAGGGATAGTACTGGGCCAGAGACTTAGGAATCAGGGATATTACTGGGTCAGAGACTTAGGAATCAGGGATATTCCTGGGTCAGAGACTTAGGAATCAGGGATATTACTGCGTCAGAGATTTAGATGTAAGAGAACTTATTGGGTCAGAGATTTAGGGGTCACAAATAATATCGGATCAGAGACTCAGGGGGTAGGGAGCTTACTGGGTCAGAGATTCAGGGGTCAGAGATCTTACTGGGTTAGAGATTTGAGGGTCAGGGATCTTACTGAGTTAGAGATTTGGGGGTCAAGGAGCTTACTGGGTTAGAGATTCAGGGGTCAGGGATCTTACTGGGTTAGAGATTCAGGGGTCAGGGATCTTACTGGGCAAGAGATTTGAGGGTCAGGGATCTTACTGGGCAAGAGATTTGGGGGTCATGGATCTTACTGATCTAGAGATTTGGGGGTCAGGGATCTTACTGATCTAGAGATTTGGGGGTCAGGGATCTTACTGGGTCAGAGCTTCAGGGGTCAGGATCTTACTGGGCTAGAGATTCAGGGGTCAGGATCTTACTGGGTTAGAGATTCAGGGGTCAGGATCTTACTGGGTCAGAGCTTCAGGGGTCAGGATCTTACTGGGACCTTGGAATTTTGAGGTCAGGGATTTAGGAATAATAAATTTTGGGGCCAGCGACTTTGAGCAATCAGAATAAAAAGTAAAGATTAAGGGGTCAGGAATACTGAGGGGAAGGAGATTTAAGGGGCAGAGATGGAAGAGTGAAATATTTAGGTGTTATGGAATTACATGCCAGGGATTACGAAATTAGGGATCTAATTGTGAGGGATTAAGGAGGAAATATCTATAGAACAGGGATTTATGGGTCAGGATTTTAAATAATACGGAATGAGGGTTCAGATATTTAGGGTTCAGGAAATTTGGGTCAGGGATAGTAGAGAATCGTGAAGGAGGGTTAAGGAATTTAGGGAATCTAGAAAAAGGGATCAGGAATTTAGGGGCCGGAATTTTAAAGGTCAGTAGATGAGGCACTGGGGAGATAAAAGAGAGGAAGGGGAAGTGAGAGAAGGAGGAGGGCGAGGATGGGGAGGGAGGGAGGGAGGGAGGGAGGGAGGGAGGGAGGGAGGGAGGGAGGGAGGGAGGGAGGGAGGGAGGGAGGGAGGGAGGGAGGGAGGGAGGGAGGGAGGGAGGGAGGGGGGGTGTCAGAGACAAGACAGTGAAGGTATAGGTAGAAAGGAGAAGGTGCTATGAAATGCACAGTAAATTAAGGCACCTTAGCGTGACTACAAGGACATCTTAAAAGCTTCAGAACATGTCGATGTCAAAGGGACGGTGGAAGTGCTCTACCTTGTGCTGTAGGTTGGTCAGTGGAAAACCAGACGGGTTTAGTGTGGCATTTATCATGGCATGCAAATCATTCAGCAAGGAGAAGCTGGCATAAGTCTTTGACTATACATACCTATGGTGGACAGACTGCGGCATGTATCATGACAGACATATACTTCAGCAAGAGACAACGCTGCGATCACAAGTTTAGCATCTCAATACCATTTCCAGTGAGTACTGTGTACTCAGCATTTCAACACCATTTCCAGTGATTACTGTGTACTCAGCATCTCAACACCATTTCCAGTGAGTTTTGTGTACTCAGCATTTCAACACCATTTCCAGTGAGTATTGTGTACTCAGCATTTCAACACCATTTCCAGTGAGTACTGTGTATTCAGCATTTCAACACCATTTCCAGTGAGTATTGTGTACTCAGCATTTCAACACCATTTTCAGTGATTACTGTATACTCAGCATTTCAACACCATTTCCAGTGAGTATTGTGTACTCAGCATTTCAACACCATTTCCAGTGATTACTGTGTACTCAGCATTTCAACATCATTTCCAGTGATTACTGTATACTCAGCATTTCAACACCATTTCCAGTGATTACTGTGTACTCAGCATTTCAACACCATTTCCAGTGAGTATTGTGTACGAGGCACTCAGAATTTTGGCACCATTTCCAGTGAATAGTGTGTATGTAGCACTCAACATTTCAACATTATTTCTAAAACATATTGCTTACGTAAGAGATGGCACTGGTTTAAAGAGGTCACATTCGGGTTTTGTTTGTCGTTTGTTCTTTGTTTGTTTGTATCTTTGTTTTTGTACTGCTAGATTGACACCGAAGCTGATTCACATGTTGCAACCTCAGCATGGATTACCGCCCTTCCAGAGAGCAGGGTGCAGGACAAGGCTGGATAACTCTTGGGGGCAAATGGCGAAAAACTCGTTAAGAATTAATGTGTGAAAATCTGAATGAAAAGACAACAAAACAAAGGGAAAGAGTACAAACGAATGTAAAGAGAAAAACAGAAAAGAATAATTCATGAAGAGCAACTGCAGGGGACTCCCCCAGTGTTGTGATGGCATCAGAGTCCAAACACTTACTGGACGCTCTCACTGTAAGGAGGAGACCAGAGAACAAGAGTAAGACCGACTGTGCTTTCAGCTGGCACTGGATTGTGCTTTGAACATGTAGTGTAGTGTGCTTAAAACACACAGTGTAGTGTGCTTTGAACACATAGTGTAGTGTGCTTTGAACACGTAGTGTAGTGTGCTTTGAACACGTAGTGTAGTGTGCTTTGAACACGTAGTGTAGTGTGCTTTGAATACGTAGTGCAGTGTGCTTTGAACACGTAGTGTAGTGTGCTTTGAACACGTAGTGTAGTGTGCTTTGAACACGTGGTGTAGTGTGCTTTGAACATGTAGCGTAGTGTGCTTTGAACACGTAGTGTAGTGTGCTTTGAACACGTAGTGCAGTGTGCTCTAAACACGTAGTGCAGTGTTCTTTGAACAAGTAGTGCAGTGTGCTTTGAACACGTGGTGTAGTGTGCTTTGAACAAGTAGTGCAGTGTGCTTTGAACAAGTAGTGCAATGTGCTTTGAACACGTAGTGCAGTGTGCTTTGAACAAGTAGTGCAATGTGCTTTGAACACGTAGTGCAGTGTGCTTTGAACACGTAGTGCAGTGTGCTTTTAACACGTAGTGCAGTGTGCTTTGAACACGTAGTACAGTGTGCTTAAAACACACAGTGTAGTGTGCTTAAAACACACAGTGTAGTGTGCTTAGACCACACAGCGTATTGTGCTTAGACCACACAGTGTAGTGTGCTTAGACCACGTAGTGTAGTGTGCTTTGAACACGTACTGCATTGTGCTTTGAACACTTAGTGCATTGTGCTTTGAACACGTACTGCATTGTGCTTTGAACACTTAGTGCATTGTGCTTTGAATACGTAGTGCCATGTGCTTTGAACACGTAGTGCATTGTGTTTTGAACACGTAGTGCATTATGCTTTGAACACGTAGTGCTTTGTGCTTTGAACGCCTACTGCATTGTGAATTGAACACGTAGTACATTGTGCTTTGAACACGTACTGCATTGTGCTTTGAACACGTAGTGTAGTGTGCTTTGAACACGTAGTGCAGTGTGCTTTGAACACGTAGTGTAGTGTGCGATGAACACATGGTGTAGTGTGCCTTGAACACGTAGTGGCTTTGAACATGTAGCGCAGTGTGCTTTGAACATGTAGTGTATTGTGCTTTGAACACGTAGTGTAGTGTGCTTTGAACACGTAGTGCAGTGTGCTTTGAACACGTAGTGTAGTGTGCTTTGAACACGTAGTGTAGTGTGCTTTGAACACGTAGTGTAGTGTGCTTTGAACACGTAGTGTAGTGTGCTTTGAACACATAGTGTAGTGTGCTTTGAACGCGTAGGGGCTTTGAACAGGTAGTGTAGTGTGCTTTGAACACGTAGTGTAGTGTGCTTTGAACACGTAGTGTAGTGTGCTTTGAACACGTTGTGTAGTGTGCTTTGAACGCGTAGTGGCTTTGAACATGTAGTGTAGTGTGCTTTGAACACGTAGTGTAGTGTGCTTTGAACACCTAGTGTAATGTGCTACAACCAGGACTGTCGCGTGCTGCGGCAAGGACAGTTCTATGGTTTGAAGGTGGATGCAAGTGCAAAATAGAGACTGCAGAGAAGTAACCTTTCAAGCTTAGACGTAAAAAGTTGGAATCTAAACTGACCTATGCTGTTCACCAGTATTTACAAAAACACACTTAAAATTGAATAGAGTAGAATATCGAAGTAAATAATTTGAAATAAATAGAATGAAATAAGTTTAAAATAAACACAAAATAAAACAAATTAAAATAACACAAGGTAAATTAAAATTAGAATATGATAAAATAAAATGCAATTGAAGAAACTAATAAAATGAAACTAAATAAACAAAATAAATAAATTAAAATGAACAAATCAAATAAAATAATGACAGATAATGAAATAAATAACCAATAAAAATGATGAAAAAATAACAAGCACCAATGGTCAAACAAGAAAAACAGTTTTACGAGTGTGAAATTGCCATGTCC
This sequence comes from Theodoxus fluviatilis, assembly GCA_034096865.1. Classification (NCBI taxonomy): domain Eukaryota; kingdom Metazoa; phylum Mollusca; class Gastropoda; order Cycloneritida; family Neritidae; genus Theodoxus; species Theodoxus fluviatilis. The sequence goes on along the minus strand of JAWQFJ010013568.1, from coordinate 13,224 downwards.
AAAAAAGTCATGAAACATGCGCGGTGGGGGTGGGGGTGGGGGTGGGGGTGGGGGTGGGGGTGGGGGTGGGGGTGAACATGTTTTAAGTGTACGAGGTTGTAAAACATGATTGCAGAAAAGTGATAGAATGAAGCCAGGCAAGGTTTTGTTAATCGTTGACAAGAGAGGATGGGTGTATAGAGACACAACACAGTTATGGCGGTGTCAATCAATGACAAGTAGTGATCTGAGTATAGAGATACAACACAGTTATGGCGGTGTCAATCAGTGACAAGTAGTGATGGATGTATAGAGACACAACACAGTTATGGCGGTGTCAATCAATGACAAGTAGTGATGGGTGTATAGAGATACAACACAGTTATGGCGGTGTCAATCAATGACAAGTAGTGATGGGTGTATAGAGACACAACACAGTTATGGCGGTGTCAATCAATGACAAGTAGTGATGGATGTATAGAGATACAACACAGTTATGGCGGTGTCAATCAATGACAAGTAGTGATGGGTGTATAGAGATACAACACAGTTATGGCGGTGTCAATCAATGACAAGTAGTGATGGGTGTATAGAGATACAACACAGTTATGGCGGTGTCAATCAATGACAAGTAGTGATCTGAGTATAGAGATACAACACAGTTATGGCGGTGTCAATCAATGACAAGTAGTGATGGGTGTATAGAGATACAACACAGTTATGGCGGTGTCAATCAATGACAAGTAGTGATCTGAGTATAGAGATACAACACAGTTATGGCGGTGTCAATCAGTGACAAGTAGTGATGGGTGTATAGAGATACAACACAGTTATGGCGGTGTCAATCAATGACAAGTAGTGATGGTTGTATAGAGATACAACACAGTTATGGCGGTTTCAATCAGTGACAAGTAGTGATGGGTGTATAGAGATACAACACAGTTATGGCGGTGTCAATCAATGACAAGTAGTGATGGGTGTATAGAGACACAACACAGTTATGGCGGTGTCAATCAATGACAAGTAGTGATGGGTGTATAGAGATACAACACAGTTATGGCGGTGTCAATCAGTGACAAGTAGTGATGGGTGTATACAGATACAACACAGTTATGGCGGTTTCAATCAATGACAAGTAGTGATGGGTGTATAGAGACACAACACAGTTATGGCGGTGTCAATCAGTGACAAGTAGTGATGGGTGTATAGAGACACAACACAGTTATGGCGTTGTCAATCAATGACAAGTAGTGATGGGTGTATAGAGATACAACACAGTTATGGCGGTGTCAATCAATGACAAGTAGTGATGGGTGTATAGAGATACAACACAGTTATGGCGGTGTCAATCAATGACAAGTAGTGATGTGTGTATAGAGACACAACACAGTTATGGCGGTGTCAATCAATGACAAGTAGTGATGGGTGTATAGAGATACAACACAGTTATGGCGTTGTCAATCAATGACAAGTAGTGATGTGTGTATAGAGACACAACACAGTTATGGCGGTGTCAATCAATGACAAGTAGTGATGGATGTATAGAGATACAACACAGTTATGGCGGTGTCAATCAATGACAAGTAGTGATGGGTGTATAGAGATACAACACAGTTATGGCGGTGTCAATCAATGACAAGTAGTGATGGGTGTATAGAGATACAACACAGTTATGGCGGTGTCAATCAATGACAAGTAGTGATGGGTGTATAGAGATACAACACAGTTATGGCGGTGTCAATCAATGACAAGTAGTGATGGTTGTATAGAGATACAACACAGTTATGGCGGTGACAATCAGTGACAAGTAGTGATGGGTGTATAGAGATACAACACAGTTATGGCGGTGTCAATCTGTCGCGTAGACGCGACAGGTGTAGTGATTGAAGGAATAATGAAGGGGTGATAAATTGAGTAGACACCGCGTTCCGCTCGAAAACTAAGGTTAGGGTTAGAGTTCACCATAGAATGGGCGGAAAGTTCTCAGCAAGGGTATAGGGCTGAGACGTGACTAGTTATTGGGGGGTTACTGATTTGTCCAGCACGGGCTGGGTCGTGATTACATTGTTAGGGGTTTACCGGTTGACCCGGCACGGGCCGAGGGTCAATTAGCATGTAAGCTCCCTGATTGGTGCGCTCTATCGCGCGACGGTAGCTGCCGATCCGGGCGACGCGGTTCCAACAGACGGGTCATCGCAGGAGATGAGAAAGGACGTGCGGTCCTGGCGTCTGCAGTTTGCAGCGCGTGGTGCCTTTCGGAGGCGTGGATACGGGAGTTTTGGCGTCTGCAGTTTGCAGCGCGTGGTGCCTTTCGGAGGCGTGGATACGGGAGTTTTGGCGTCTGCAGTTTGCGGCGCGTGGGCCTTTCAGAGGCGAGGAGAAGAAGTTTTGGCGTTGCTGTTTGCAGCGCGTGGGCCTTTTAGAGGCGTGAGGACGTGCAGACGTTCTGGACGTGGTAGGATTTGGACGACGTGTTTTCCACAGCTCGTTGGGGTAAGGACAAATTTTTCATATCGCTCGTTTGCCATGTGGGAAAATGACCGTTGGGGTGCGGGCGGGATAGAATTTGATTATCGGGACAGAAATGAATAAGCTAAGAAGTAGAGACTCGTTTTCTTTGGTAGAAATGGACAAACTTCTTTTGTATTAAGTTGTGAATTTGTAAAATCTCGTTTAATGTTGGGATGATTTAAATGAAGCGTTCTCATGGGAGGGAAGTAAGAGGGTTTTTTCAGAACACGTGGGTCGAGGGCGGTCGCCCTGTTTCTCGTAATTCTATTGTAAAAAATTATGGGAAAAGGAAATAGTGATTTATTAGTCTGGGTCGATGTTGCAGGCTTTTTGTAGGGTGGCTGCGTCTTGTGGATGACGGACGTTTGGACGTGGATGTTGGCGGATGGTGGATCAGAACTCTGCTGTCTCTGCCGAGTTTCTGAGGGTCCTGCTTCCAGCGCCGGGTGGAACGCTGGCGCGGGTCAGCGTGCTGTTTCTTCGTGTGCGTTGGGGTGCACTGTGTTTCCTCAACGTTGATGCCCAGAGTTGCAAGTATTTCTTGTGTAGTGAGCTTGTCTAGCTCTGAGTGTGGACAGTGGAATTTCTAGGAGTGAGAATTCAACTCGGACTGGTAGCCGAGGGTGGTGTGAGGTGTTTGGACTTCTGTACTTTCATACCTGTGGGGTGGTGGAAGCTACGAGTGTGTTGCGACGGGTAGACATCGCAACGGAACTGTGTGAGAAACGTTGATTCACTAGGATTTACTAGGTTGAATGGTATTTTTCACACTGTGTCAGACGGACGGGACTGCGAGAGGCTTTGCTGGCGTTTTGTGGACTTGTGTTGAATGAGTGTAGCAGAGCTCGTGAACTTGGGCGGAGCCAAGAGGTCAGCGAGCACGGGTTCTCATTCACGTTTCATTGCAGCTTGTGTAGCCTCATTGTTTAGCGTGGGGACGTTTTTGATTGGCTGGAGTCGGGAGGAGCAGGCGTGCAGGCGCGGGCTGGAGCGAGAAGGCTTTGTTATTGTTTGGCGTGGCCTGTGGTTTGGGGTCAAGCTAGGCTGCACTGACTCTTACTCGGGAGGTGGAGTGAGAGGGGGAGAGTTTCCTTTGTAGATATTTTATTTGTAGTAGAGTTTTTGTCGTTCTGACCAGGACGGTCACAACGAGTGGTGGGAAGTGGACTTTTGGAGGGGTTTGTGAAATCTATTTTTCCCTGTTTACGGAAACAGGGAGTGGAGTGAAGATTGTGTTCTCTTGTATCATAAGTTAACGTTGTGGTTGTTTGGTTGCTTATGATTCTTGTTTGGGAGTTTTGAGTTGGTGTACCTTGTCGAAGGTCATTTGGGATTTTGTGTTTGTTTCTGTGTTTTTCAGCAGAAGCAGCGCCTTCTTGTTTGTTTGGTGGACCAAGACTGTGTTGTTTGTTTTGGGTCCCCATTTGCATTGTGTGCTGCTTATGCTTCGCCCTTCACTGCCTCGAGCAGGAAGGGGAGTTATTTGATTAAACTGTTATTTTCTTATACCTGATTCAGTGGTTTATTTCCTTGTTGTTTTGTGGTGTCCCCCCAAGGTGTGGCAGTAGAGTTTAGATTGTAAACTCCGGAGTTCCATTAGTTTTTTCACCCTCAGGGCGATTCCATCGTCCCTGAGAGGTGAAGGTGCAGAATCGCAAAACTGCATCATAGCTAATCGGTAACTTTACGCGACACAATCAATGACAAGTAGTGATGGATGTATAGAGACACAACACAGTTATGGCGGTGTCAATCAATGACATGTAGTGATGGTTGTATAGAGACACAACACAGCTATGGCGGTGTCAATCAATGACATGTAGTGATGGGTGTATAGAGATACAACACAGTTATGGCGGTTTCAATCAATGACAAGTAGTGATGGTTGTATAGAGATACAACACAGTTATGGCGGTGACAATCAGTGACAAGTAGTGATGGGTGTATAGAGATACAACACAGTTATGGCTGTGTCAATCAATGACAAGTAGTGATGGGTGTATAGAGATACAACACAGTTATGGCGTTGTCAATCAATGACAAGTAGTGATATGTGTACAGAGATACAACACCGTTATGGCGTTGTCAATCAATGACAAGTAGTGATGGGTGTATAGAGATACAACACCGTTATGGCGGTGTCAATCAATGACAAGTAGTGATGGGTGTATAGAGATACAACACCGTTATGGCTGTGTCAATCAATGACAAGTAGTGATGTGTGTATAGAGATACAACACAGTTATGGCGGTGTCAATCAATGACAAGTAGTGATGTGTGTATAGAGATACAACACAGTTATGGTGGTGTCAATCAATGACAAGTAGTGATGTGTGTATAGAGACACAACACAGTTATGGCGGTGTCAATCAATGACAAGTAGTGATGGGTGTATAGAGACACAACACAGTTATGGCGGTGTCGATTAATGAAGACCTCTAGGACTGCAATGACGCTGATTACGAGGGGAGGACGGGGCTGAAGGCCTGTAGGACTGCAATGATGCTGATTACGAGTGGAGGACGGGGCTGAAGGCCTGTAGGACTGCAATGATGCTGATTACGAGGGGAGGACGGGGCTGAAGGCCTGTAGGACTGCAATGATGCTGATTACGAGTGGAGGACGGGGCTGAAGGCCTGTAGGACTGCAATGATGCTGATTACGAGGGGAGGACGGGGCTGAAGGCCTGTAGGACTGCAATGACGCTGATTACGAGTGGAGGACGGGGCTGAAGACCTGTAGGACTGCAATGACGCTGATTACGAGGGGAGGACGAGGCTGAAGGCCTGTAGGACTGCAATGATGCTGATTACGAGTGGAGGACGGGGCTGAAGGCCTGTAGGACTGCAATGATGCTGATTACGAGGGGAGGACGGGGCTGAAGGCCTGTAGGACTGCAATGATGCTGATTACGAGGGGAGGACGGGGCTGAAGACCTGTAGGACTGCAATGATGCTGATTACGAGGGGAGGACGAGGCTGAAGGCCTGTAGGACTGCAATGACGCTGATTTCGAGGGGAGGACGGGACTGAAGGCCTGTATGACTGCAATGATGCTGATTACGAGGGGAGGACGGGGCTGAAGACCTGTAGGACTGCAATGACGCTGATTACGAGGGGAGGACGGGGCTGAAGGCCTGTATGACTGCAATGATGCTGATTACAAGGGGAGGACGGAGCTGAAGGCCTGTAGGACTGCAATGACGCTGATTACGAGGGGAGGACGGGGCTGAAGGCCTGTAGGACTGCAATGATGCTGATTACGAGGGGAGGACGGGGCTGAAGGCCTGTAGGACTGCAATGACGCTGATTACGAGGGGAGGACGGGGCTGAAGGCCTGTAGGACTGCAATGATGCTGATTACGAGGGGAGGACGGGGCTGAAGGCCTGTAGGACTGCAATGACGCTGATTACGAGGGGAGGACGGGCTGAAGACCTGTAGGACTGCAATGATGCTGATTACGAGGGGAGGACGGGGCTGAAGACCTGTAGGACTGCAATGACGCTGATTACGAGGGGAGGACGGGGCTGAAGGCCTGTAGGCCTGCATTGATGCTGATTACGAGGGGAGGACGATGCTGAAGGCCTGTAGGACTGCAATGACGCTGATTACGAGGGGAGGACGGGCTGAAGACCTGTAGGACTGCAATGATGCTGATTACGAGGGGAGGACGGGGCTGAAGGCCTGTAGGACTGCAATGATGCTGATTACGAGGGGAGGACGGGGCTGAAGGCCTGTAGGACTGCAATGACGCTGATTACGAGGGGAGGACGGGCTGAAGACCTGTAGGACTGCAATGACGCTGATTACGAGGGGAGGACGGGGCTGAAGGCCTGTAGGACTGCAATGATGCTGATTACGAGGGGAGGACGGGGATGAAGGTCTGTAGGACTGCAATGATGCTGATTTCAAGGGGAGGACGGGACGGAAGGCCTGTAGGACTGCAATGACGCTGATTACGAGGGGAGGACGGGGCTGAAGACCTGTAGGACTGCAATGACGCTGATTACGAGGGGAGGACGGGGCTGAAGGCCTGTAGGACTGCAATGATGCTGATTACGAGGGGAGGACGGGGCTGAAGACATGTAGGACTGCAATGATGCTGATTACGAGGGGAGGACGGGGCTGAAGGCCTGTAGGACTGCAATGATGCTGATTACGAGGGGAGGACGGGGCTGAAGACATGTAGGACTGCAATGATGCTGATTACGAGGGGAGGACGGGGCTGAAGACATGTAGGACTGCAATGATGCTGATTACGAGGGGAGGACGGGGCTGAAGGCCTGTAGGACTGCAATGACGCTGATTACGAGGGGAGGACGGGGCTGAAGACATGTAGGACTGCAATGATGCTGATTACGAGGGGAGGACGGGGCTGAAGGCCTGTAGGACTGCAATGATGCTGATTACGAGGGGAGGACGGGGCTGAAGACCTGTAGGACTGCAATGATGCTGATTACGAGGGGAGGACGGGGCTGAAGACATGTAGGACTGCAATGATGCTGATTACGAGGGAAGGATGGGGTTTTTGACAGAAGGAGTGACGCTGAGTCAGAAAGCCACGACGCACACATACATGCACAAAGAGGTGGACGCCATTGCTACTCACTAGACAGGGTCTGCCTCCTTCCGTAGCAGCGTTACAGGCAGCACATAGGAGTGCTCAGGGAACTCTGGAGGAAAATAAAAAACAACAAGAAGGGCAAAGCCCATTCGACTCACATGCTTGACCTTGACCTTTATATGACCTTGACCTTCAGGTGACCTTCAAGGTCAAGGTCAAACAACTAAACCTACCAATGACATCATACACAAAGAAATGCTTTACACATTTTTCCTACCAAAATACATGTGACCTTGACCCAAGGTCAAGGTCATCCAAGGTCATGCAACACAAAGCTGTTAATTCAAGACATAGGAAACACAATGGTGCTTATTGGCACTTTCTACCATGAGATATAGTCACTTTTAGTGGTTCACTACCCCATTTTGGTCACATTTCATAAGGGTCAAAGTGACCTTGACCTTGATGATATGTGATCAAATGTGTCTCATGATGAAAGTATAACATGTGCCCCACATAATTATTAAGTTTGAAACAGTTATCTTCCATAGTTCAGGATCAAGTTCACTTCAAAATATGTATACAATCCAACTTTGAAGAGCTACTGTGACCTTGACCTTGAAGCAAGGTCAATTAAACTGGTATCAAAGATAGGGCTTGCTTTGACCTATATACCACTTGTAGCTAAGGTCGCCATTCTCAATAATGTGGGAGAAAATTGGGAAAATGTGAAAAATGACTGTTTTTGAGACCACATTTATGGCTCCTGTGACCTTGACCTTGAAGCAAGGTCAAGTCACTATGTATGTTTTTTGAGGCCTTGTCATCATACACCATCATGCCACATTTGGTGTTGATAGACTTAATAGTCTCCGAGAAAAATCCAACGTTTAAGTTTTTTACGCCCGGACGGACGGACGCCCGGACGGACGACACGGCTGAGTACATAGACTCACTTTTGCTTCGCATGTGAGTCAAAAAAGGAACGCCTGACCTCATCAAGGACAGAGCAGTCCTGAGCAGTACACGCAACTCCTGGACAGCACGGAAGTTTCGGCACTCCTCTCCCAAACCCACTTCATGCTAACTGCAGACGTGCAACACCGTACACGCAACTCCTGGACAGCACGGAAGTTTCGGCACTCCTCTCCCAAACCCACTTCATGCTAA
>JAWQFJ010013565.1:15000-21881 GCA_034096865.1 Theodoxus fluviatilis | reverse complement strand
CTCTTTATCTCTCAATCTCGCCATTTCTAAATATCTCTCCAGCTTCCTTAAGCATAACCGCTGATCAAAAGTGAGATCTGAGGTTTCATTTTCCTTAGCAACATGTTGAACTTCTATTTCCCCATGATTGCTTTCCTCATCAGTATCGTCCTTGGGAAATAGTTCCGTTATCAGTAACTCTCTTATTGCCTTCACATCAGATAGTAACTCTTCCGCCACACCAATATCTTTGTCCTCCGCTAATTGTAATAAGTCCTTCAGCTTTGCTCTTCTAATTCCTCTCACAGAAGGGTTATGTAAAAATCTAGACTTTTTAATAAAATAGTAAGTACGCAAGATATGTTTAAAATATCAACTCAAATACCAGCACAGTAAAATCTTCTAACCTCAATACTTCAGTAATCTTGTTCAAATATAAAAACTGAATAATCTCTCGGAACGAGCTTCCCACTTTCACACTCTTCTAAAATAAAGCTCCCGGACGAAAAGCCCCACTTTCAACACCTCTGTTACGGGGATTCACAAAAACTAAATAAAACAGGTCCTGGGTTACTTACAAGTCTTTATATTCAGCATAAAAATACTCGTAACAGTGGTAGAAAAGAAAAAAAATAGTTACATTTGTATATGGTTCAAACACAACATCCTAAATAACCCAATCTTATAAAATTACATCTACTCTTCACATACTCAAATCCCAACGGGTAAAATGAAAAAGCACAAGTAAAATTTTGGTCAGCCTTCTTACATAAAAACATAAAATACGTAGTTCAGCCCTCGACAAGTTAAAATGCTATCGACCCTGGTAAAAATCGCACCAACCTTCACCAACACTGCCCGCTCTCTCTCTCCCTCTCTCTCTCTCTCTCTCTCTCTCTCTCTCTCTCTCTCTCTCTCTCTCTCTCTGCCCGTCTCTGCTGTATGTGGGGGGCTGATCTTTCTTCTCTGTCTTCTTGAGCTCTCTTAGATAACCATCTTCTCACAACCAACGCACGATCATTTCTACTCCCCACAACTCATACCTCAGAGCGAACACTGCTCATCACCTTGGGGCAGAACTCAACTTCCACTCACTCCAAGCCCTACACTGGTTTTGGACTACCCCCCTCACCCTCAACGCACCAGCAAATACCAACTCTCTCTCAGGTGAGATACTTCCAAAAACCTATTTCCCCATTACAATGCAGTTATTCTGTCTTCTAACACTACTGAGGTAAACTAAATGTTGTTGTCGGCCTTTGCAAAAAGACTTTTGTATCTGAACCACTGAAAAGAAAGGGGTTACGGGGAAAGAAATGAAGACGGTTGGTGAGAATTGGAATGGGGAGGAACGAAACAAACGGGCTCGTTTACGTCCAAAACAAACAACCACAGTAGATTCAGTGAAGTACACGACCAGCATTAAATCAGATGACGTGTCCTGGTTCCTTGGGAGAACAAGGCGTTCTCTTTAAACATGCTCTTCACAAACAGCAAAAGTACCGCGAGTATTCCGAAAGCCCAGCCAAATATAAGTACGGAAATAGCACTTCCATAATATTTTAATACACTTATATACGTCTGTATTTAAATAAATTGTGTTCGAAACTGGGTCATTCTTAACCATGTCAGAACACTTCTCCTATGTTGGGGAAGATGCCCAAGAAGTCCAGAATTTGTCACTGAAAAATATACAGATCTGAAGAGCAGGGGCTTTTTTTAACCTTGAGCTTAAATGCACATAAGTGCTTTTCTACAAATACTGATGAGGCAGTTAAAAAAATGAATATCTGCACCGTTACAAGCTAAAGTTACACACCTTTCACTTCACCCCAACTCTTGATTCCTGTTTCAGCCTCTCCTCCCCCTCCCCCCCCCCCCCCTCCCCCTCCCCTTCCCCCTCCCCCTCCTCCTCAGCTTAAATGCACATAAATGCTTTCCGTTTTTTTACAAATACTGACGAGGCAGTTAGAAATATGAATACCTGCACTGTTACATGCTAATGTTACCCACCTTTCATCCCACCCAACCCTTGATTCTTGTTCCAGCCTCAGTGAGTACAAATTTCCAGGCGACGTTTCATTCTATCCAAGGACGTGCCACATTTAGAGACACTCTAATCTCTCACAGCCCAGCTGGGTGTATTGATTCTCCTTAATACCAAAACTGTCTACCACATTCAGACTCTTTCTTAATGTTGTCATCCTAGTTGCACAGTGAGTTGTTGGTATTGATATAGTGCAAAAGTATCACATTAAAAAACTAAGCGCTTGAACTTTCTGATGTCTCTTCCAAATAATAAAGGCCTCATCGACATTGTAAAGAATGAGTTACAAATGACGGCAACAAACCGACACTGCAAGCACATCAGCAGACTACAGGTGTACATGGCTGGTATTTGTGTTTCACTGCTGGCACCTCCTCCCTATATTTCACACATATAAACTATATAATATCTACAATAAGTATCACCCAGCAGAAGATAATGGTTGGTTCTGTCACCCCACCACAGCCCTAGGCAGGTATAGAGAGACCCACCACTGGGTTCTCCAGGATGCCATACGTCTTTGTCCACAGCTCTGCCATCCAGCCATAGCCACTGTCCAGCATGGTGCTTGACCCCGCCCTCGTAGATATCGGTGCCAGTCTGAGCTGCACCTGAATTCAAACAAGGCATTGGACAGTCTTGGTTTACCACTGCATTTAACACGTTCTTATTTTGAAGGACTGCTTAGCTTTAGAAAGTAAAAATCGGAACAAATAAAGAGACAGACAGGATGGTGAACTATGATATAAACCAGACTGCATTTCAACGTCTTAAAAAGGTAACATACATATAAAGATACATTCATGCATGATTACAGTGAAACATGCACGAAAACATGCATATTCGTAAACAGGCATTCATATGTACAAACATACAAAACTCGCACTTCTGCACATATGTGAAGTTTATTTCCACCCCACTCAAAACTCTGTTGGCTATGCAGTATACAATTATTTATGGAGGGATTGAATCTGGCTGGTGGTCGAAAAAGCATGTCCCTGTTTTGAGTACTGGTACTCCCAATCATCATGCTTGTTCATGGAAACACTCAACGGAAACCAATATATTGAATTAAGCTGACCTTGCTTGTAAATAATCTGACGGTAATCTTTCCCAGCGCAATTGCTAACACCGTCTCTAATTACTAAAGTCAACATATATGCAGAGTAAAACAGGAATTGGGTTCAATGTGTCGCCTGAGTGCAAGGAAAAGATTCAGTACGTCAGCTCCATATAGGTGAGGGAATTGAAAACAGCAATGGCTGTAGCAATGGTAAAGACAAGGGACATTACCCTCCAGATAGGCACGAACAGCTGCCCAGGTTTTCAGGTCTTCGATGATGAGCAGCTGGCCTCCCTCAGCCTCGCACGTGGCCTGGGCCTGTGTCCAGGTCTGGAGGTTTGTGTTGAGGCGGACACACTTCTGGGTTCCTGGGATGATGCTGTAGCCCCTGTCTAGTGGACAGACACCTGAACAAATACACAATGGAAGACTTCAGTGAACAAATAAGTACCCTTTATGGACATGAAACTTTTATATGGAAAGGTAAATGACAAACAACTGAATCAATTAATGAATACGTATTACATGAACGAACGGACTTAAATAAGGATGAACGATCAAACGAATGAGTGAGCAAGTGAGAGTGAGCAAGCGAGCGAGCGAGTGCGTGAGTGAGTGAGTGGATTGGTGAATGAGTAAGAGAGCGGAGAAGTGAGCATGCGAGTGAGTGAGAGAGTGTGAGAGCGTGCGAGTGAGTAAGGAAGTGAGTGTGTGAGCGGGAGAGCAACGATTGAGTGGGCGAGCGAGTGAGAGAGCAAGTGAGTCAGCGAGCAAGTGAGTGAGCGAGTGAGTCTCAGTGAGAGTGAGAGTGACAGTGAGTGAGTGAATGAGTAAGAGTGAGTGAGTGAGCGAGTGAGCGAGCGAGCGCGTGAGCGAAGACAGGAAGGAAGAAGAAAGAAAAGTTACTGCAAAGAGATGATACTGATGGAAAAGAGTATACGTCTGATTTCATTATGTAATTCTTACCAAAATGTGTTAGTTTGATTGCATGCGTAACTTTAATGGTCGCAAGTTATGGGGTTCTCTCAGTTTTTATCAGGGCAATCAAGACAAAATTCTGTAGGTTTTTTAATGATCCCTTTTCATTACTTGTCATTTTACAGTTGATCAGTGCCAACCTTACATCCAGTAATGAACACGTCTGTGTCCACCTTTAGGTGATAATTTTCACTTGCAGACTTCACTTCTGCAGGGCTTTCACTCGCTTGGAAGAATGTCTCACATAGTTTCACGTTTTCACTCATTCCGTACTTTGCATCTACATGCTATCACTCGAGATTGTATAATCTCCTGTCATGCTTCTGAAAGGGCGGGGAACAGTCTGTGTGCAAGGGGCATGAACTACTTATAGGTCGCTCAGGGAGCATCTAGAATATCACATGATCATCCTAAAACAATTCATATGCCACGAGCCCCAATAACATCACATGACTTGTTTGATTACTTGACGGACAACGTTTTGTGAGTCCCCAGAACAGCGGAACATTTCCAGCACTTTACACCGCAACTCTGTCATCAAAAGCCGAAAGGACCTTGTGGGTCTTACCAAACGCAATTAAGTAGATAAAAATTGAATTACGAGAGTAAAGTATTGTATTTTTTTTAAAGACTCAATCTATTATATACTGTCTCCATCAAACAACAAGGAAAATAATAGTTATGTCAAAGTCTAAGAATGATTGACGACCTGACAGATGAACCTAGACTTCCTTTAGATAGCCCCTACCCAGTCCACAGAGCCAAAGTCTGCTCAGCCGTTATCCACTCCATCACAGAAGGGTACAGTCCTCCTCACAGAAAGCGAGATAGGCGCACCAAACACCGTCCTCGTTGTGTGTATGTCTGTGTGTCTGCAGGACTGCCTCAGCGCTGCTCTCATTTTCTGAGCTAAGCTTTCAGATGTGTTTTATTTTTTAATCGTCATTGTCAGTGTCATCTGGATCAGGTGGTGGCAAAGAGACTGCCCCTAGTCTGTCAGGAAGTCACCCTCCACAGAGGGGCACGGTTCTTGATCCTTGGGACGTGCTAGATACAGTCCATCCCTTCATTCATCTTGCCCATGATCGCTACGGTATTGTCCGTGACTGGGCCAGCTTGGAGGTACATTTTCTCTTGACCTGTGAAGTATCATGCCATGTGGCAGCGCCCCTAGAAAAGTCTGGTCGTCAGAACTGCGGTCGCGCAAGCTTTCATCCGATCCACACTATTGCATAGACACGTATGTCCCTGTGGATCTCAGCACCCATGTATCACGGGGCTTCGTCACGTACTGGAGAGGATTCTCCAATGACCTTGGCAGCACCTAGGCAGCTGGGAACCCGAGTTCCCGCCCAAACATCAGCCGACCGGGAGATATGCCTTCCACTTCCTGGACAGCTGATGTGAGGGTCTGATACACTTCGAGAGGCACCCGGCCAGGATCCGACTGCATCGCTCTATCATGCCATCCAACTGAGGATGAGTTGGCGTCGTGCAAGTCCTGTGGATCTCCATCATTCAGGAGAAATACGCACGTCGCCATGAAACGTTTTTCACTGAGTTGGATTTTGGCTACGGCGCAGTTGTGTTGTTTTCGTAGGCGGCAGTCACTTCCAGCAATGTGATATTGCTATGTTTTGGATTTCTTGCCACATTCGAGTAAGTTCAGCCCTGTCAGGATGGGGTCGTCCTTGTCATCAGTCACAGTGGCAAGGGCTTTCCTGGAGGCGATCAGATAATGCTGTTTCTCGAATCATGTGAAAATTTGCTCAAGACTCACTCACAAAGACATCAGCGATGGAAAGCAAAGCATGCAAAATGTATCAACAATACACAGGAAAAGCTCAATGTGAATAGAGAAGGAAATAGCAATGTACACACACATTCCGTAAATGGGATGATATATAAAGTTCTATAGCGATGCACTTTCCAAATTCACAGACATATCACAGATCTTCTGACAGGCAGGAATCTGCACTGTCTGTACTTCTAGATTAATGTAATGGTTCATTATCACTGGTTTTTCATGATTCGGATATTAAAAACATACATTAGATGAGTTTCCAGAGTCATAACACAGCACTTTTACTATTCACATACATCTCACAAGCACGGTAGTTTAACCGAAGTTTCTTCAAATCGACCTCTGAAATAACAGGTTCTGCCTTAATATGAAGGAACAACCCAAATCAACACCTGCTGTCACTGAGTAAAACCTGAAGAACTTAAGAAAACGAATCCCAGCAAGTGTCACTTTGTAACTGTCTATCATTTGTCGTCTGAAATGCATGAATTTGTAGTCATCACCTGGCTAACTACCATCTACATCTTCTGTTCTCCCTTTGTTACAGAAGTGACTTCCAGATCTTGTAGGTGGGTGTCTCGGTCGATTGAGTTCTAGCAAATCCGCTGGATCCGCAGGGCTTTTACATAGGGGATGGCTTCCTTGGTGTGTCTCGGATGGAAGCTAGCGGAGTGGAGCATTTGGCCGGTATTGGTAGCCTTGCGATACAGGGAGGTGATGAGATCACCTTCTCTTATTGAGACCCGTGTGTCAAGGAATGTGACCGACTAAGGAGAGTAGTTCATCTCGAGTTGGATAGTCGGAAAGGAGTTGATGGAGCGGTGGAAGTCCTCAAGGGCCTTTTTCCCATGGTGCCAGATGATAAAAATATCATCTATGAACCGAACGTACAGGCTGGGTTTCAGGCTTTGTGTTCTGAGGAAATTTTCCTCGAACCTATGCATAAAGAGGTTCGGGTGCTGTTGGGCGAACTTGGTTCCCATAGCTGTGCCATGTTTCTGTACGCATGT
>JAWQFJ010013565.1:5000-10000 GCA_034096865.1 Theodoxus fluviatilis | reverse complement strand
CCCGCTGGCAGTCGCTGGCTTCTGCTCCCGTCCTCCACGCTCCCTCCTGGCAGCTACGAAGTGCAGCGTTCGGCGAGCGAACCAAGTAGCCCCTCGTAGTCTCCACGCTGTGATACCTCAACAGCCCAGGCTAGACGCGAAACTCACGGCAGAGCACCGGAGCCGCGCTAGGATACCGCAAATCTCCACCACGACGT
This sequence comes from Theodoxus fluviatilis, assembly GCA_034096865.1. NCBI lineage: Eukaryota > Metazoa > Mollusca > Gastropoda > Cycloneritida > Neritidae > Theodoxus > Theodoxus fluviatilis. The sequence goes on along the minus strand of JAWQFJ010013565.1, from coordinate 9,803 downwards.
CCCACGACGTCCCTCTTTGCTCACACAGAGCGCCAAAGAGGTTATGTGCGCCCACGCACAAACACAACTGCCTCTGAGCGACCAGCTTCCCCGTGCCCTCGCTCCAGAAGACCAGTTGTAACGCTAACCAGCGTTCAGACTATAAGTCTCTCACAGGTCTGCAGTTCCCACATACACACACCCGCGTGCATGTACTCCACACACACGTGGATTCAGAACGGAAATGTAGAATGCTGAAAGAGTGGCCTGAAATAAAAACACACACAAGTCACGACCAACTCTTTCTACCCACGTGGAAACGTACAAAGAGAAAAACCCATTTCCCTTCCCCTATACAATCTCACAGTTCACAAACAACCCCAGCCTCGCTCCTGCAAGAAAACCGCCTAGCCCACCAGGCGTTACAGGGTGGACGACAAATCTTTACAGTGTTTGAGAAAAAAGAAGAGTAGAGATTCCCATCCCAGCAGTTACCCCGAGGCGACGTGCTAAATAGAAACAATTTCTATAAATTCACATGAATAGGAAAACGTTTTGCGCCACCCTTTCCCGCTCTCACTCTGCATTCACACGCGCGCTTCCACGCTCCCATGTCCTGTCCACTACAAACGGAAAAATTGCATAATTACCTCAACTCCGTCCCAGGCCGTGCTTTTGTCCCCTGACAAACCAGATCTGCACAGTCTTAGAAGACTGCCCTCAAAAGGCCGACATAGCTAAGTCCCCTTGGCGAGATGGAGGAATGAAATCCTCCAAAAGCTACCCCTGTAGCAAGCAAGAGCTCCGTGCTCTCCTATCCTCCCTGTCCAAACGACGGCGTGCTACTGAATCCCAGACCCCGTGTCCGCTTTTTGAAAGCGCGAAACAGTCACGTGATTGAACCCCCCAATCACCCATCCCAAATTCGAACCAGCCTCGATGTCGGATAGCGTGGCTTCATCCCTCTGACCCGCATTCCAGAGGGCACCCAGACCCCTCCTATCAGCCCCCGACGCTATGAGAGTTAATTTTAGCTATCATGCAATCACCGACTCTCTCCCTCTTTGTCGCTCCTTGCGACAGACTCCCGCCTTTTACATATGACGTGAACTAGTCGCTGACAGTTCCACAAGATGGTGTGATCTACTGTGCAAAAGGTGGCTTATAGGTCGAGCAGTGTCACGATAAATAGGCGGCCTGCATTTGATTCCATAAGAGTGTCATTCATTACTCGCAATAGAGCTGTCTCGATGCTGCGTCCTTTGTGGTAGGCTGACTTCGAGGTTCCAAAAGGCTGTGCCTGTCTACGTGGTCGAGCAGCTGGGCGAGAACCATGTGCTCAAGAGCCTTTCACGAATTACGTAAGTTGGACACTGGTCGATAGTTTTTTTCCTTATCCAGGTCCAGATTGGATCTTCTTAAAAGTAGCTTGACCACGTCATGTTTAAAATATCATGGAGCATTGCCAGTATCTAGGGATGTGTTTCTGATGTCAGTGATGGTGGAAATCAGGCATTCGAGGCAGTCAAAGAGGGGTGACGATTGAATGGGTTCTAGCCCTCAGGCATTTTAAATCATATTTAATATAACTTCTTTGACCTGTCCATCGGTTGCAGGTATACACTTTGAAATGAAGGCCTCCAAAAGAAATTTCAGGGAAAACTTCTAGTATCACTGAGGATAGGTCTCTACTGAATATTTTTCAACTTCTTATAAAACTTTATTGAAAACTTATATATTTGTTTAGCACAGTCTGCTTGATAGAACAGCCTCTATTTTCCTCCAAAATAGGTCGCAAAACACTGTGAGTGGTTCTTTAGAATAATTTGCTCGAGTGTTCCTGTCATGGACATATTGCGTCTTGGCTTTTATGAGTATGTCTGTCACCACGATACTTGTGCTACTAACACTACTTTTATTATCACTATTGCCAGTAGCTTTTCTAAGTATGTCTGTCACCACTATAGGTGTGCAACTAACACTACTTTTATTATCACTACTGCCAGTAGCTTTTCTAAGTATGCCTGTCACCACTATAGGTGTGCAACTAATAACACTCTCATTATAACTATTGCCAGTAGATTTTCTAAGTATGTCTGTCACCACAATACTTGCGCAACTAATAAAAACCGCTGGCGCTGAACCTCCAGGTTTTGGCACACAAAAAAGAGATCGGGTTCGAACCCGCAACCTCTCGAGAAAAGAGGGGGGAAAACCCCACAAAAAACCACAAAAAACAGGTCGGGTTCGAAAAACGTTTCAGCGCGGATTCGAACCCGTTCACGCATGACCTAACGGTACAATAGTCCAACACTTTACCATCTGAGCCATTCTGCTACTGACGTTTCTACGTGTTTGTAAAGGAGTTATAACGTTCTTTTTCGAAAACTCACTGGCTTCGTATTTTGCACTGTAAAATGTAGAAAAATGGATATTAGTTCATAAAATTGGAGTGGTCTTGTACATTTTAGGATGGACCTAACTTCCAGTAAGTGTGCAAAATGTCAAGGAAATCCGTCCAGCAGTTTTTGATATATCAGCCGTTAAGTCGAGACATACGCACACTGTGACACAGACTGCTGAGTCGACAGACATGCAGATAAATCATAAAGTCTGAATTCACTTTATCGAATGACTTTCTAGCCGCAAATCACCTTCTTGACAGGTATGTATTGCTTTGCATTTCCTAAAGATATTCCACAGGGATGTATACGTTGATAAACAAGCTTGCATTCTTCGATAAAATTCTTCGAAAACTAAATCGTTCCATCACCAACACCATCGCCTTTGTGCGAGTTCAATTTCACAACGCCTGCTACAAAAACAAAGCCTAAACACCCCCATTATTGCAGCAATTCATTTTATTACACATTACACTGTAAATTTATTCACAAACATGATCCGAACGCATCAGAAACGCGTCGAGAAACAAGCGATGTTACGCGTCGTTAAGCGGTTTGGGCTAGCAACGTATCTCGATCCTCACAACAATGAGCTAATGAGCTATCTTTGTGTAACTATAAGATCTTTGGTACTCCTACTGTCGTTTTACAAGCAATAAAGTCTGCTACTACGGCGAAGTGGATATAACTAAGTGATGTAAGCCTTTTGCTTTGCTGAACGTAGGATGAAAGTAGGAAAAGATAACTCTGTTTGACTCGATTTCGATTCGACTAAGCATTTCCGTCCGCTATTCCGTCAATTGACCTTTGAGTGAGGCAGTTTTTGAGATATATAATCAGCTTCTAAGTGGGACTGAATTTCAGATCTTACATGCAAATGACGTCACGCTATTGATGACGTCACATTTGGCTATTCCGTCAATTGTCATTTCAAATTTTTTTGAGAGGTGCTTCGATTATACGACCTTAGAAAACCACTTTTTCTTCAAACCTCGATTCTGAAAATTTGATACATTCAATCGGACCTAACTTCCAGTTAGTGTGCAAAATCTCAAGGAAATCCGTCCAGTAGTTTTTGAGATATAAGCCGTGGAGTCGGGACAGACACACACACACACACAGACAGATAAAGTATGTAGGACCTCCAGTAAACCTGGAGGGATAACACTCTTAATATCACTATTGCCAGAAGATAAAAGGCTGTGCCTGTGTACGGGGTCGAGCAGCTGAGCGAGAACCATGTGCTCAAGAGCCTTCCTCAAATTAGGTAATTTGGACACTGGTCGGTAGGTTTGTGTTTGCTCATCCGGGTCCATATTGTACCTTCTCAAAAGTAGCTTGACCACGTCATGTTTAAAATATCATGAAGCATTGCCAGTATCTAGGGATGTGTTTCTGATGTCAGTCATGGTGGGAATCAGGCAGTCGAGTCATATTTAATATAACTTCTTTGACCTGTCCATCGGTTGCAGGAATACACTTTAAAATGAAGGCCTCCAAAAGAAATTTCAGGGAAAACTTCTAATATTACTGAGGATAGGTCTGTACTGAATTTTTTTCAACTTCTTATAAAACGTTATTGAAAACTTTAGATATTTGTTTAGCACATTCTGCTCGGTAGAACAGCCTCTGCTTTCCCCCAAAATAGGTCGTCAAACACTCTGAGTGGTTCTTTAGAATAATTTGCTCGAGTGTTCCTGTCACGGACATATTGTGTCTTGGCTTTTCTGAGTATGTCTGTCACCACTATACTTGTGCAACTAATACCACTCTCGTTATAGCTATTGCCAGTAGCTTTTCTAAGTATGTCTGTCACCACTATATTTGTGCAACTAACACTATTTTTATTATCACTATTGCCAGTAGCTCTTCTAAGAATGTCTGTCACCACTATACTTGTGCTACAACACTATTTTTAGTATCACTATTGTCAGCAGCTTTTCTAAGAATGCCTGTCACCACTATACTTGTGCAACTAATACTACTCTCATTATAACTATTGCCAGTAGCTTTTCTAAGTATGTATGTCACCACTATACTTGTGCAACTAATACTACTCTCATTATAACTATTGCCAGTAGCTTTTCTAAGTATGTATGTCACCACTATACTTGTGCAACTAATACTACTCTCATTATAACTATTGCCAGTAGCTTTTCTAAGTATGTATGTCACCACTATTCTTGTGCAACTAATACCACTCTCAATATCACTATTGCCAATAGATTTTCTAAGTATGTCTGTCACCACTATAATTGTGCTACTAACACTACTCTCATTATCACTATTGCCAGTAGGTTTTCTAAGTATGTCTGTCACCACTATACTTGTGCAACTAACACCACTCTCATTATCACTATTGCCAGTAGCACTTCTATTTGTTTCATTTCCTATTCTACAATTACCACAATATGGCGATGAT
>JAWQFJ010013563.1:0-92500 GCA_034096865.1 Theodoxus fluviatilis | reverse complement strand
ATTTTTGAATAATTACGCTAATGAAACAAGGAGATAATCTGTTGTTGTAACTGTAGTGTGTACTGTAGTCAGTGTAGTGACTAGTGTTGTCACACATTTTGCGTAATTTGACAAATGAATATCATGACCATCTCAGAATAGTAACCCCCCTTCCCCCCCCCCCCCTATTTTTAATCAAGGCCAGTAGTGGGTCAGGTGTTCCCTGCTGATCAAACATTTCTTTCTTATTATGTTATATATATGCATGTGTCTATGAATTGTGGACATATGTTGGTAGATGGATTTGTTCCACTCCACTCATGATAATCGTTTGGCTTCAGGAAGTTAAGTTCTTTGCTTGGCAAATGTGCAGATGTTTAAATAAACCCAGATTCTTCCCGTCCCAGGGATAGAACCACAGCACTGCGCCTTGCACATCATCCAACCCCAAAGTATGCTCGCCTATCTCTGCCTGTCAAAATGCGGTTTTCTGCCTGTAGAGTTTGTTGCAGCAAAACTCTGACATTGTTGTCATTACTGTGTCTGAATGTTTTTTCCTACTTTCAGACAGCATTGACAGCACAAAATGGACAGAGATCGATCGAGTCACAGCCACAGGGACCGCAGAGGGTCGAGGTCTCGTTCACCCTACGCCGAAAACCACAGGCACAGGTCTCAGTCAAGATCAAGGTCTCACAGTCTCAAACACAGGACAAGGTCACCCTCAAGGTCCCAGTCAAGGTCTCCTCACTCCAGAAATGCCAGGTCTCCCATGATGTTCAAGCAGCATGCTGGCAATGGGTCCAACTCCCCACAGCACCACAGGAGACACCAGCAGAACGGTGCTAGGTTGCCTGAGGGTCTTCGGGACTGGATCAGGAAAGGGTCCAAGTCCCCCCCTTCCCAATCCCATGACCACAGGAGTGGGTCACCCTTTGGATCCAACCCTGGCAGCAGTAGTGGCAGATTCAGGTAAGTGGAGCATTGGGAGTCTGTCCAGGGAGGTGTGGCCTGATTGTGATTAACTGATGATTTCAGCCAATGGGGGGCCGGGGTGGGGGTGGGATGGTGTGTGTGTGCGTGTGTGTGTGTGTGTATGTGTGTGTGTGTGTGCATGTGCGTGTGTGTGTGTGTGTGTGAGAGAGAGAGACAGAGAGAGAGAGAGAGAGAGAGAGAGAGAGAGAGAGAGAGAGAATAGATTAGATTAGATTAGATTAGATTAAATAGATAGATATGGAGGGAGGGAGGGATCACCTTGGAGGAAAATTCCAATGTGTCATTGAGCCCTCTATTAGTTGTATGGCTAAAGGAAATAGTTTGCAGGCGGTTTTATCCTTGATTAACATGATGTGAACTTGCATATATATATATATATGATTGTGTTTGCTCTGTGTTTGCTCTGTGTGTGTGTGTGTGTGTGTGTGTGTGTGTGTGTGTGTGTGTGTGTGTGTGTGTGTGTGTGTGTGTGTGTGTGTGTGTGTGTGTGAGAGTGTGTGTGTTTGTGTGCATGCATGCATGTATGTGTGTGCATGTGCAGTGAACATGCAGGTTGAAGTTATGTGGATTGCAAGCAGATGAATGTGTTAGTTCAACACAACACAAAAAGCAAGTGAAGTAATGGTTTTTGTCATATTGTAGTTTCATGAATTGTAGTTTTGGTTTTCATGCATATGTGTTTGTCCATTTGTTTGAAGTTCGGAGGAATGATGTGGTAGATAACTTATGTTTCATTTTTGTTTGTCTTGATAGGACTGGACATCAGGGACATCTCACCCAGTCAGAGGATTTCATGGAAAAGTAAGTACTTTACCAAAACAGAGCCTGACAACCTGGGTAAAACAGAAAACAAGTTATGGACCTCAAGTGGGGATTGAACCAAAGACCTCCCACTGAATCAATGTCTGTGTGCTCTGACCACTGTGCTTCTGATGTCCTTGACAGATTCTGTCTGTGTTGCCAATTGTAGATGATACTAATTTGAGCAAGTTGAGAAATTCATGGAAAAATACATCCGTTTATGTTTGGCCTTTAATGGAGGCCTTATGAATGCAGAATCAAAGTTAACTTTGTATTGCATCTATGTAAATGTGTCTGTTATAGAGAGATCAGTGGTGATGGGATCTCTAATGTAGTTTAAAATCAGGGCATTTTAAATGTGCGATCGTGCATGAGAAAACAAGGTTATTGTTGGGAAAATGACAGTAAGATTTTCAAGCTATAAATTTCCTTACTTTTGAAGACCAGTGTCAGATTATTTATCAGAGATACAGCTCATATGAAATATATTCAACTTCAGATTAAAGATGTAGAAATACTTTCATGACTACTAAGCTTCCCTGTAACTTTGCTGCATGTTTTCTCAAAAACTGTTTCAGCGACATGAGTCTCATTTTATCTTGAGCACTTGCATTCATTCTCATTTGCTTAGGCTATTGTAGGCATCTGTCAGTTCCAGAGGACCATGCATTTGTGCATGCAGATCTTAGGTAACACCTTGAGTAGGGCATAGTTGCTGCACTTTTGTGATGTGTGTTTCCTTGCTTAGAAAGTATCAAACCAGCCACTAAAGACTTTGATACAGATTCATGGTAAAAGTACGAGTGGAGTGTTTAACTCACTGGAGTCGTGGCTAAATATTGTGATCGTTCTCCGGGATCGTAAGTTTTTTTTAATGCATTTTCAAAAATATAACAAAGATACAAAGGTAAAAGATAACAATACAAATTATATAGCAAATGAAAGCTAGTTTTTTTACTCTTTACATTCAAAGAATGATCTAAGGAACTAAAAATGCTAATTATGAATTACACACCATAGAATTGAGTGTGTACATGCACTAAAATGAAAAAGTAGAAGAAAAAACAGTTCACTAGCTGTTATGGGAAGCGTACAAGCGCCTAGAAAATGAGAAACTTTAAATGTCAATATATATATCCAAGCAATGCAAATGTGTATGAACATTCAGTACAGACAAATACAAGCAGATGGGGGCTAGCAATCAACCAAATTAAAGTATTTGTTCATAGAATTGGAAGATCAAATGTTTTGCAGTACGCTTTCCCGCCTTTTTGTTAACATACACGCCTCATGCACAAAGGTTACGATTCCGATCATCAGTCGAAAATATATTCTAAAGGGAAGTAAATCTGCTTGCAAATTCCTTCAGCTATATAGGCTAACAAGATTTACCTCCCTTAGACCGTTATAGCGAAAGGGAGAAATTTGCAAGCGCATCACGAGATATCTCACGATGCGATTCTGGCGGGAGAACGCTAATAGCGAGATATTTCGCGAAACGACTCCTATGAGTTAAGGACTACAAAACCTTTTTCCTTTTTGCAGGCGCAGACAGGAGCGAGTGCGCATTGCAGAGGCAGGTGTACCCGAAATTTGGGGCATATCTCTCACCCACCCTCCATCGTAAGTAGCGGGGCTGCCTGTCTTCCTTTCTCGTCACTCTTGCCACTTTTCTAGTTGGCTTAGTCTTGTCTCGTCTCGTCTCCTCTCGCCTCTCCTTGTCTCGTCTCTCCTCGTCTTGTCTCCTCTCGCCTCTCCTCATCTCCTCTCGCCTCTCCTTGTCTTGTTTCCTCGCACCTCTCCTTGTCTCCTCTCGTCTCTCCTTTTCTCGTCTCGTCTCTCCTCGTCTTGTCTCCTCTCGCCTCTCCTCATCTCCTCTCGCCTCTCCTTGTCTTGTTTCCTCGCACCTCTCCTCGTCTCCTCTAACCTCTCCTTGTCTCGTCTCATCTTGCCTCTCCTTGTCTCGTCTCCTCTCGCCTCTCCTTGTCTTGTCACCTCTCGCCTCTCCTCATCTCCTCTCTTCATCTCCTCTCGCCTCTCCTTGTCTTGTTTCTTCACACCTCTCCTCGTCTCCTCTCGCCTCTCCTTGTATTGTCTCCTCTCGCCTCTCCTTGTCTTGTCTTCTCTCGCCTCTCCTTGTCTTGTCTCCTCTAGCCTCTCCTTGTCTCGTCTCCTCTCACCTCTCCTCATCTCCTCTCGCCTCTCCTTGTCTCGTCTCCTCTCACCTCTCCTTGTCTTGTCTCCTCTCGCCTCTCCTTGTCTTGTCTCCTCTCGCCTCTCCTCATCTCCTCTCGCCTCTCCTTGTCTCGTCTCCTCTCACCTCTCCTTGTCTTGTCTCCTCTAGCCTCTCCTTGTCTCGTCTCCTCTCGCCTCTCCTTGTCTCGTCTCCTCTCGCCTCTCCTTGTCTCGTCTCCTCTCGCCTCTCCTTGTCTCGTCTCCTCTCGCCTCTCCTTGTCTTGTTTCCTCGCACCTCTCCTTGTCTCCTCTCCTTGTCTGGTCTCTAGCCTCTTCTTGTCTTGTTTCCTCTAGCCTCTCCTTGTATCATCTCTTGCCTCTCCTTGTCTTGTCTTCTTCTAGCCTCTCCTTGTCTTGTCTTCTCTCGCCTCTCCTTGTCTCATCTCCTCTCGCCTCTCCTCATCTTTTCTCGCCTCACCTTGTCTCATCTCCTCTAGCCTCTCCTTGTCTTGTCTCCTTCTAGCCTCTCCTTGTCTTGTCTTCTCTCGCCTCTCCTTGTCTCCTCTCCTCTCGCCTCTCCTCATCTCCTCTCGCCTCTCCTTGTCTTGTTTCCTTGCACCTCTCCTCGTCTCCTCTCGCCTCTCCTTGTCTCGTCTCCTCTACCCTCTCCTTGTCTCGTCTCCTCTACCATCTCCTTGTCTCGTCTTCTCTCGCCTCTCCTCATCTCCTCTCGCCTCTCCTTGTCTTGTCTCCTCTAGCCTTTCCTTGTCTTGTCTCTCGCCTCTCCTTGTCTCGTCTCCTCTCGCCTCTCCTTGTCTCCTCTCCTCTCGCCTCTCCTTGCCTAGTTTCCTCGCACCTCTCCTCGTATTCTCTCGCCTCTCCTTGTCTCGTCTCCTCTCGCCTCTCCTCATCTCCTCTTGCCTCTCCTTGTCTAGTTTCCTCGCACCTCTCCTTGTCTCCTCTCGCCTCTCCTTGTCTTGTCTCCTCTAGCCTTTCCTTGTCTTGTCTCTCGCCTCTCCTTGTCTCGTCTCCTCTCGCCTCTCCTTGTCTCCTCTCCTCTCGCCTCTCCTTGCCTAGTTTCCTCGCACCTCTCCTCGTATCCTCTCGCCTCTCCTTGTCTCGTCTCCTCTCGCCTCTCCTCATCTCCTCTTGCCTCTCCTTGTCTAGTTTCCTCGCACCTCACCTCGTATCCTCTCGCCTCTCCTTGTCTTGTCTCCTCTCGCCTCTCCTTGTCTTGTCTCCTCTCGCCTCTCCTTGTCTCCTCTCCTCTCACCTCTCCTTGTCTCGTCTCCTCTCGCCTCTCCTCATCTCCTCTTGCCTCTCCTTGTCTAGTTTCCTCGCACCTCACCTCGTATCCTCTCGCCTCTCCTTGTCTTGTCTCCTCTCGTCTCTCCTTGTCTTGTCTCCTCTCGCCTCTCCTCATCTCCTCTTGCCTCTCCTTGTCTAGTTTCCTCGCACCTCACCTCGTATCCTCTCGCCTCTCCTTGTCTCGTCTCCTCTCACCTCTCCTTGTCTCGTCTCCTCTTCTCTCGCCTCTCCTCATCTCCTCTCGCCTCTCCTTGTCTCGTCTCCTCTCGCCTCTCCTTGTCTCATCTTCTCTCGCCTCTCCTTGTCTTGTTTCCTCGCATCTCTCCTCATCTCCTCTCGCCTCTCCTTGTCTTGTTTCCTCTAGCCTCTCCTTGTCTCGTCTCCTCTTGCCTCTCATTGTCTTGTCTCCTCTCGTCTCTCCTTGTCTTGTCGCCTCTCGCCTCTCCTTGTCTCGTCTCCTCTCGCCTCTCCTTGTCTCGTCTCCTCTCGCCTCTCCTTGTCTCGTCTCCTCTCGCCTCTCCTCATCTCCTCTCGCCTCTCCTTGTCTTGTTTCCTCTAGCCTCTCCTTGTCTCGTCTCCTCTTGCCTCTCATTGTCTTGTCTCCTCTCGTCTCTCCTTGTCTTGTCGCCTCTCGCCTCTCCTTGTCTCGTCTCCTCTCGCCTCTCCTTGTCTTGTTTCCTCGCACCTCTCCTCATCTCCTCTCGCCTCTCCTTGTCTTGTTTCCTCTAGCCTCTCCTTGTTTTGTCTCCTCTCGCCTCTCCTTGTCTCGTCTCCTCTTCTCTCGACTCTCCTCATCTCCTCTCGCCTCTCCTTGTCTCGTCTCCTCTTGCCTCTCCTTGTCTTGTTTCCTCGCACCTCTCCTCATCTGCTCTAGCCTCTCCTTGTCTTGTTTCCGCTCGCCTTGCCATGCCTCGCCTCTCCTTGTCTTGTTTCCTCTCGCCTCTCCTCGTCTTGTTTCCGCTCGCCTTGCCATGCCTCGCCTCTCCTCACCACACCTCGCCTCACTTCGCTTCACCTTTTGTTGTATTGTATGATATTGTATTATATTATTGTATTATATTGTATTGTAATGTAATGTATTGTATTGTTTTGTATTCCTGTCTGCCTGTAGTGGAGAGGATATTTTCTTCTCACCTGATTGACTTTTCTGTGTCGTTAAATGTGGCAATACTGGAGTTCACTTGACTTGATGGGGGCTTTGATATTTGGTTGCCAGGATTTCTGGTGTCTCAGTTTGCAAGTTTCATTCCTGCCTGCTACTTCTGTGTTGGCATTCTTGTCACAAACATGCATTCCTGCCTTGTTTGGTAGATATGAAGCCCTGGCCTCTGAGTAGAATGCATTGTGAATATTTTTGTTCCTGCTAATGTGGATATTTTTGTGCGGGGTGGGGTGGGATGGTCTTGGCAGCGTATTCTTTGTCGGAACAGTTTGGAAAAATAGTTGTGGTTAAGGTAACTTAGCCAAAATAAAAAAGGGTCAGTAGGTAGACCTGACCTTAAAAATTTTTATTTTAGTTTAAGGAGGCCGGCTTTTTGTGTTTTAATAAATGTCATGTACACACTAGATGCATCTAACATAAACACACATCTATCCTTTGCTGAAAAAGCTTTTTTACTTTGTGCTCATCGGGAAGATGGAACAACACACAGTTTGGTTGCTTTACCATAGATACCCCCCCCCTCCCAATCAATAAAAGTTTAGGATTGGCAGGAAAAAATAGGGTTGGTCTGCTTACCATGACCACAACTTTTTTTGTTGTTGACCTGACATTTTTGACCTTCAGGCATACTGCAATATTGTTGTTGACCTGACATTTTTTACCTTCTGGCATACTGTAATATTGTTGTTGACCTGACATTTTTGACCTTCTGGCATACTGTAATTTTGTTGTTGACCTGACATTTTTGACCTTCAGGCACACTGTAATTTTGTTATTGACCTGACATTTTTGACCTTCAGGCATACTGTAATTTTGTTGACCTGACGTTTTTGACCTTCAGGCATACTGTAATTTTGTTGTTGACCTGACATTTTTGACCTTCAGGCACACTGTAATTTTGTTGTTGACCTGACATTTTTGACCTTCAGGCATACTGTAATTTTGTTGTTGACCTGACATTTTTGACCTTCAGACATACTGTAATTTTGTTGTTGACCTGACATTTTTGACCTTCAGGCATACTGTAATTTTGTTGTTGACCTGACATTTTTGACCTTCAGGCATACTGTAATTTTGTTGTTGACCTGACATTTTTGACCTTCAGGCATACTGTAATTTTGTTGTTGACCTGACATTTTTGACCTTCACGCATACTGTAAATGTGTAGAATTTTGTGTCTTGTAGAATCACCTGATAAGTTGCATTCATGATATGGAGTTGTGCCTCGACAGTTATGCAGGTGGGGAAACATGTGGGCAGTCATGAGTCACTCTGTTTCAAGACAGGACTGCAGTGGACTGTGTTTTGTTGCAGAGAAAGTTCCGACTCGGACGGAGGATCAGGCAAAAGAAGAAGTGGTGACAGCGACGACAGGTCTGAGGGTGAGTTGTTGTGGTGCAGTGGTTGTTGCTCTGGACTGTTGTCTGGGCATTGGGGGATCGATCCTTCATCGTGACCACTGCTGCTTGCCACTTTCAGCGGTGGAAGTCCCCCATATAAATTTCAAATGCTCAAACTTGTGCATTTGATGTTAATGATATTACTACTACTACTACTACAACTACTACTACTACTACTACTACTATTATTATCATTTAAAAAAATTATTATCATTTTTATTTCTATTATCATTTTTATTTTTATTATCATTTTTATTTTTATTATCATCATCATCATTGTTATCATTATTATCATTATTATTATCATTATCATCATCATCATCATCATCATCATCATCATCATCATCATCATCATCATCTTCATCTTCATCTTCATCATCATCATCATCATCATCATCATCAGTATCATCATCATCATCATCATCATCATCATCATCATCATCATCATCATCATTAACTGGATGCGGCTCAGTTGTGAATGAGCAGATGAAAAATTTACTGCATTCAGCACAATTTGCATTTTGTTGTGTAACTATCATTTAAATTTCTGAAGTTTGATCCTCAAATACTTGATCATTTGTGACTTTAATTCTATTGTACACAATTTTTTGAAGTGTTTTTATTCAGCAGATGTGGTGCATCCATAGTGACTTGTATACTTTTTTTTATTTTATTATGCGGATGACTTGACTTTTTGTAGTGAAAGGTACCTTATATAGAATTAATATTTCAGATTTCTCCCGTATAAGGTTTTCAGTAAATGATGCCAAATTTGAATTGCTAGAATTCAAATAGAGTAGCAGTGTGCGAGCCAAGATTCATGGCTCTGAAGACTTATAGATGCACATGGTATCCCAATGAAATTTGTGGCTAATGCAGGATTTTTTTCTTTCTGTTCAGGGTTAGATGTGCTTCACTGTATCGCTAGGTCAAAGGTAAAGACCACAAGAACTACAACAAAGTTTTGCTGAGTTTGTGGACTTCATGCTGTTTGATATTGTATTGAAGTGTTTTGATATAAAAGTGAACACAGTGTTATTTTTTGCCTTTCATTGACATTTCAGATGACGGGAAAAAGAAGAAGAAACACAAGAAACACAGCAAAAAGTCTAAGAAGAGGAGGTAGGTCTACTCTCCGTTGTTCATGTTCTTGCTTTCGCATACACAGTGCAGTGCGAAGTTAGTAGCATCTTCACGGAAGATCTGTTCACAGAAAGTTTTATTCATTGCTAGCATATCTTTTGCGTTCTGTAATGGCATTTACACTTTTTAAAAATACACATGCCAGTGCTATTAGTTAGATTATGGAAAGTTTATGAAAGTCACAAGTTTATTGATTTTGATAATAAAAATGTGTAGGGTGTTATGTAAACCGTGATTAAATGAAGGAATTAGTTAAATCAACATACATCTATATGTATATAAAACCCAAATTCTGTTTCCATCTTTCTGTCTTTCCGTCCACTCTATGCGTTCGGCCCCCCGTGCACGGATCTCCGTGAAATTTGGCATGTCGCTCCCCCGTGACTGGATGGGGGTAGACGTCGCGTTTTGGAAGGCGTACCTCCGACCGTTCCGGAGATATTCCCTCTGAAACTTTTGAGTCATGGGACTGTTGACGGCAAAGGGAGGCAACTTGGCTCCGACGTGTGCTTCGTGAGAGGGTAAAGGGAGGAAACTCGGCTCCAACGTGTGGTTCATGCTGCACGAGGTTTTACGGGTTCGAGCTCGCTCATCTCATCACGCGTTGATGTTTGGTGAATGTGGGGTGAGTGGGGGTTGGGAAAATATGTACGGTAATTTAGGTGGGGGGGTGTGGGTGAGACTGGGGGGGGGGGGGGGGGGAGGGGAGGGGGGGGGGGGGGGGGAGGGACAGGAAAAGATGGAGACAGGAAAAGGTGAAGACGGGTAAACCATCTAGTGTGTGTGTGTATGAAGTGGTTTAATTAGCAATTTGAATTTTCTGATGGTGAAGAACTACATGATAAAATTTAGCAATGGAAAAATAATTGTGGCATGTGATATTATACTTTTTTGTTATTCAATAATTGTTAGTTTCTGAAGGATTGAACCTGATGCAGTTTGACCAGTCATTGTTAACTCTTAAGGTCCTGTAAGTCATTCACATGTTTCATTCCCCAGTCCTGTAAGGATTATGCAATTCGTACCAAAAAATTCTGTCAGGTAACAGCCATGTGGGGTGGGCAGCTATGGGTGGTACAGGATTGAGCAGGGTGGGCGGTAATGGGTAGTACAGGATTGAGCAGGGTAGGCGGTAATGGGTGGTACAGGATTGAGCAGGGTGGGCGGTAATGGGTGGTACAGGATTGAGCAGGGTGGGCGGTAATGGGTGGTACAGGATTGAGCAGGGTGGGCGGTAATGGGTGGTACAGGATTGAGCAGGGTGGGCAGTAATGGGTGGTACAGGATTGAGCAGGGTGGGCGGTAATGGGTGGTACAGGATTGAGCAGGGTGGGCGGTAATGGGCGGTACAGGATTGAGCAGGGTGGGCGGTAATGGGTGGTACAGGATTGAGCAGGGTGGGATGTAATGGGTGGTACAGGATTGAGCAGGGTGGGCAGTAATGGGTGGTACAGGATTGAGCAGGGTGAGCGGTAATGGGTGGTACAGGATTGAGCAGGGTGGGCGGTAATGGGTGGTACAGGATTGAGCAGGGTGGGCAGTAATGGGTGGTACAGGATTGAGCAGGGTGGGCGGTAATGGGTGGTACAGGATCTTAAGAGTTAATAACTAATTTGTTTTCCTTCCTTATCAGCCACAAGCACAAGTCCAAGAAGTCAAAGAAGAAGAAGAGCAAGAAGAACAAGGTATCCAGTGACACAGAGTCTGAGTCCGACGAAGGAGAGTCTGACACAGAGGCCGTCTGGATGGAGAGGAAGAGTAAGTAGACACTAGTGATGATGCTTCTTTGCTAACTGTGGTGATAAGCCTCTCCTTCTCAGGTTGCCCATCTGAGCTACATGATACTACATCACTTCTATCATGTAACTCTGCGTTTTCTCCTTGAAATTCTTTTCTGAGTAGTTGATTGATGGCTACACTGATGCTTTGAAGAACTTGCTACTGAATCACTTTGTCAAGTTATGTGCAATGAGCTTAAAGTATTAGATCCAACCCTTTCTCAGGTAATTTCCTACAGGGTTTCAGCTCTGTGTTGGCACTTTTTTCCTTCAAATGAAAGTGTACCATTAGTGGAATGTTTATTTGTATTTTTTGTTACTTTTTTAGTAAGATATTTTATTGGATATAATTTTGCATTGTGTGATCAGTGTGATGTCTAACTCTTGTTTAATTGATATAGAAAACAAGATAATATTCTTGCTCATCACCATGCAGGAATAACACTGCTAAAGTTGAGAGAATAAAAGCATCAACATAGGGATTTGAATGTACGGTGAGAGTGGAAAGTCTTCAGACATTAGCTTTCAGTGAGTCCAGTCTTTGAAGCAGCACACGTTCCTAAGTTGCATCCCTAAGCAATATGCTTATCTCACACTGCATCTCTCCATCTAGGTGTGAATTGAGGTGTTGTGAGGTGGAAACTTGAGAGAAAGAGGACTGCGGCATGTACACATTACAGTCTTGTTGCATGCTCCTCAAGAAGTTGAGATGGAGTTGGAATGCCAAGTAGATCAGGAGGGATGGGAGTGAGTGGTTGGAGCACTTCTGCAGGAGTGGACTGTTGAAAATCTAAAGCAAGCATGGCTGCCTTCACTGTAGTGACATGCCTGCGTCTTGTCTTTGCAGAGGGCGAGAATGGGGAGGACGAACTGACAGAGCTGGTGGGCCCCATGCCTTATGTGCCTCCATCTATGGAATCCAAACTCAAGTATGCAGCTAGAAAGCATCCCCCCCCCCCCTCTCCTCCTCCCTCTCTCTCTGTCTGTCTGTCTGTCTGTCTGTCTGTCTGTCTGTTCGTCCGTCCATCTGTCCGTCTATCTGTCCGTCCACCTGTCTGACCAAAAAAAAGAAAAAAGCCCTGGATGTTAGAGAGATATGAAATAGGTTGTAGATGAGTACTTTCATATCAGAATAGATGAGTATTCAATTGATTTCTTATGAAAATGGCATGAATGTGATTTGCTTAACTGTCTGACCTACAGTGATAATATCTGTACATTTCTCATCTGTCTGTGTTTTTCATGTAAAGCCATCTGGAATGAATCAGTTGATCCTCAAGTCTCAAGTAAATCAGCCTGAGATTTACCTGAATGAAGAGCTGCCTCTGAAATAAAAACCGCTGGCGCTGAACCTCCAGGTTTTGGCACACACAAAAAATTGGGTTCAAACCCGCAATCTCTCGAGAAAACAGGGGGGGAAAAACACACACAAAAACACAAAAAACAGGTCGGGTTCGAAAAAAGTTTCAGCGCGGATTCGAATCCGTTCACGCATGACCTAACGTTACAATTGTCCAGCGCTTTACCATCTGAGCCATTCATTTGGCAACTGACGTTACTACGTGTTTGTAAAGGAATTATAACGTTCTTTTCTGTAAACTCCCTCGCTTCATATTTTGCACTGTAAATTGTATAAAAATGGATGATAGTTCATGAAATTTGAGTGGTCTTGTACATTTTAGGATACTTAAGGTCTATTTCTGCCAAGTTTATTATCGATTCACTGCCATTAGGCCAAGCCAACAGACTACCAGTACCAAGTTGTTGCGCTTAAGTCAGGACAGACAGAACGAACGAACGAACTTTATTTTACAAGGGTAGTGAATTAGGCAGTATTGCCTTTCTTACTTACATTCAGCCCTTGAGGCAAAATATTCAAATGTGGTAAGAGAGAGAGAGAGAGAGAGAGAGAGAGAGAGAGAGAGAGAGAGACAGAGAGAGAGAGAGAGAGAGAGAGAGAGACAGAGAGAGAGAGAGAGAGACAGAGAGAGAGAGAGAGGAGAGAGAGAGAGGGGGGGAGGGGAGCTGGGAAAAGGGGAGGAAGGGAAGAGAGAATGAGAGTAAGAGGGTGGGTGGGAGAGAGAGAGAGAGAGAGAGAGAGAGAGAGAGAGAGAGAGAGAGAGAGAGAGAGAGACAGAGAGAGAGAGAGAGAGAGAGACAGAGAGAGAGAGAGAGAGAGAGAGAGAGAGAGAGAGAGAGAGAGAGAGAGAGAGAGAGAGAGAGAGAGAGAGATGGGGGGGGAGGGAGCTGGGAAAAGGGGAGGAAGGGAAGAGAGAATGAGAGTAAGAGGGTGGGTGGGAGAGAGAGAGAGAGAGGGAGAGAGAGAGAGAGAGAGAGAGAGAGAGAGAGAGAGAGAGAGAGAGAGAGAGAGAGAGAGAGAGAGAGAGAGAGAGAGAGAGAGAGAGAGAGAGGGGGAGGGAGAGGGAGAGAGGGAGGAGGAAGAGAGAGAGAGAGAGAGGGGGGGGGAGAGAGAGAGAGAGAGAGAGAGAGGGAGAGAGAGAGAGAGAGGGAGAGAGAGAGAGAGAGAGAGAGAGAGAGAGAGAGAGAGAGAGAGAGAGAGAGAGAGAGAGAGAGAGAGAGAGAGAGAGAGAGGAAATTGCAAGCCGCCGAATGTTGCAGATTTCTACTCTTGCTAGCGTCGAAAGACACGCGGAAACGGAAAAGATAACTCTGTTTGACTCGATTTCGATTCGACTAAGCATTTCCGTCCGCTATTCCGTCAATTGACCTTTGAGTGAGGCAGTTTTTGAGATATATATCAGCTTCTAAGTGGGACTGAATTTCAGATCGTACATGCAAATGACGTCATGCTATTAATGACGTCAAATTTGGCTTTGCCGTCAAATGTCATTTCAATAATTTTTAGACCGGTAATTTCGAGAATACGACCTTAGAAAACCACTTTCTCTTCAAACCTCGATTCTGAAAATTTGATACATTCAATCGGACCTAACTTCCAGCCAGTGTGCAAAATGTCAAGGAAATCCGTCCAGTAGTTTTGGAGAAATGAGCCGTGAAGTCGGGACAGACAGACAGACAGACACACAGAAAATCCTTCTTCCTCCTTCTCCAATGTTCTCTAAATTATTCATTCTCGCATGGATTCTATATAGGACCCACGCTCCTGGAAACTCTACTTGCAAATGACGTCACGTTGTTAATGACGTCAAACATTACGCAATTTGGCCATTCCATGAACCGCGTATTTGGGGAGGCGCTCTGGAGTGTACGACCTTAAAAAACCACTTTCTCTTCAAGCCTCGATTCTGAAAATTTGATACATTCAATCGGACCTAACCTGGAGGGATAAAAACTCTGAAGATATTGATAACTAGAAAGCTCTTCTGAAGGTGTATCAACCCTGCATTCAGATTCTATTCCCTTACACAAAAAACAATAAAAGACAAGACTTTACTGTGTGATGGTAATCTGCAACTGCAGGCTGGAGATCACCTTAAAAAAATTCCACCAATTTCCAAGGAAACGCTTATGATTTCCGAGGTTAAAAAAAGTTTTTTGAGTAAAAAATCTTAGCCAACAACAGTTGTGTAACAAACTAATTTCCTCTCTTGTAACTCCAGGCTTTCATGCTTGGGTGTGGTAATTTACCTATCATGAGAAACCACAAAGGGGTCTTCAACAATGCTTAAATTCAATGTCAACCTGGCTGGCTGGCTGGTTGGCTGGCTGGCTGGCTGGCTGGCTGCCTGGCTGGTCACCCTGTGGGTTCAGGGTAAGAATTGACCCACCGCGTCTCCCTGCGCGATTCATAAGAGGCGAGTAACTAGGGACACCATGAGTTGATTTGCATTTACTCTAAACTGTTCTAGTGATTTTCGTGCTTAAATGGCCTTACATAACTTACAAAGGCTGATAGGCCATCCATAAAACACTATCCATCCATTCATCCATCCTGGCTGGCTGGCTGGCTGGCTGCATGCATGCAGACATGGATGGATGAATGGGTGCATGTGTGGGTGGATGGGTGGGTAATTGGATGGGTGCATGCATGGGTGGATGGACGGATGGATGGATTGATTTTTACTGTCCATCAGCCATTGTAAGGCCATTAATAATGCAATCCATTGGAATGAGTTACAACAAGCACACGTCAAGTCAGGATTTTCATAGTTACTCACTTCCTAGGAACTGCATGGAGAGATGCGGTGGGTAAATTCTCACCCCCATCCCACAGGGGGATAATTTTGCCCAGGATCCCCGACCAGGTTGTTGCCTCTGGATCCCACGGGGGGCCTCCGTGGCCCCTGGCCCTCTGCCCTGTTCAGAGAATGTTTGGAGTCAGTTGTATTCTAGCCTGAACTGTGTTGCCTGTGCTTGCAGCTATGGCAAGGCCCTGCTGCCCGGTGAGGGTGCGGCAATGGCTGCCTACATCGCTGAGGGCAAGCGCATCCCTCGTCGTGGTGAGATTGGACTGACATGTGACCAGATTGAATCCTTTGAAAAAGTGGGCTACGTTATGAGCGGCAGCAGGTATGTAGATGACTATCTTGATTGATTTCTCCAAGAAATGTGTACTTCCTCCAGATGTAAGTTTTTGGATTGTGCAAAAATGGAAGTGTTCAATTGTATGTTTTTTGTTTTGTTTCTATATTGCTCTTGTAATTGATTGAAAATCTTTTGGATATTTTATTTAATGGTTAACTTTGCTTAGTCCACAATCTTGATGGTCAGAATTTATTTGCCTTTATAGTTTGTGTAGTTTGTAGCTAATATGCATATCAGCCCTAAGGAGGGATTGATTGCCAGCAAGAAAAGTGAAGTTGAAGGACACTCATGAAGAGCTAGCCATAAATCCCTGCTATGTGCTATCCCTGCATCTTATTTCATATTTCTCTCGCATGCGTCTGGTCAGAAATCTTATCGATAAAAGCAGTTATTTGTAGCATACATTTCCTTTTTGATGATGTGTGATATTACATCCTGCCTGAGTGACTACAGACATGAAAAGCATGATGCATGGGAGTGAGTGCTCTTTGCAAGTGTGCCCAACACCTGCTTTGTCTCTACAGGCATCGACGCATGGAGGCCGTGCGTATGAGGAAGGAGAACCAGATCTACAGCGCCGACGAAAAGCGTGCCCTTGCCAACTTCAACCATGAGGAGAGGGCCAAGCGCGAAGTCAAGATCCTGTCTCAGTTCAGGGAGATGGTACAGCAAAAGCTGCACGACAAGGACTGAGGCACCAACAGCAGGAGCAGTGGCTGCAGCAGGCAGCTTTGCCATGGGCAGTGTGATGGTCTTGGAGTACACACGGCTCCCACTTCTCTGTGGATTTCTGTGAAAACTGAGACTGCACTTCAGCGACAAAAATCCTTTCAGCTAAAACGGGTTTTTGAGAGAAACCCCCCCCAAAGAGTAGATCATTTTTTTCTGCCCTAATACCAAGAGCAGGCTGTTCAGTATTGACAGACTTCTGCAGCCAAGAGAGGAGGAGCTGGCTGTCTTGTGGGCATAGTTGCCTAGCAACTGCCAGCTGCTTCCATAATCCACAAGTGGAGGCCAGTTCTTTGGGAGATGGGATGAACAAAAAATGGGATGGTGTGAAGATGGAGACCTACAGCAGTTTGCAGACTGTGTGTTGTGTATTGAAATCCTGCGACAAGACAGCAGTTCAGTACTTTTGGGGGAAAGATGTGACAAACTCACAAGTTGAATTTGAACCAGGAAAGAAAAAGGTGCTTTCCTGCAGAAAATACAAAGCTGTGTGTGGCACCTGGAATGAAGCAGTTCAATCCAGAACTGAGGCTTTGAAAGCTCCAAGTCAGAGGTTCACTCCAAACAAGAGGAAGTTTGCCAGCATGACGGACTTTGGGCATAGAGAGAAGGAAATGGAGGACCAAAACTGTCGATTGTCCTTGTGTTGTGGAAGCAATGGCAGGTTGCACATTTTGAATCTAAGTTTTGCTTTTTTTCCAGGGGGAGTGGCATGCCTCTGGACCCCTTAGATTTTCTGGGATTTTTTAAGTTTGTCAGTGTGAGCGCTGAGTGCAGCAACACGAAACAAACTGGCCTCTGCTGGGTCAATGTGACCAGCTTGCTGGTGGAGCAAACAGAAGCAGCAGCCTCAGCAGCCTGGAGCTAGATTCCAGGTTTAATCTGTCCTCCTTCAAGGCTAACATGCTGCATTTGAACATTTCAAACGCTTTGGTGAACAGGGGATGCAGTAATGATGAGAAAGAGCAGGAGATAAGGACAGATTGAGTATTGGAAACTATTTATGATTGGATGCAGGTGTTGTAGATGTAGAGAGATTTGAGGTTTGACTACTATGGTGGCAGAACTTCCGTTGCACTGGAATGTTTCTACAAATACAATTGCTTGAAAAAGCAGTTGGCTCCTTGCGGTGGACTAAGTGTGAAGCATGTGGTTTTGGCATTTCACCTTACCTGCTGTTTCTAGTCCTTTTTGAACATGGACATCATTGTCTTCTGAGTGAAATGGATGGCATCAACCGACTTGATCTCGTTGGTGGAACATGAAAACTGAACTGAAACCACTGCAGGAGGAACACCACCGCAGCAGGCAGGAACACCACCGCAGCAGGCAGGAACACCACCGCAGCAGGAACATCTGACAGGAACACTGAGCTGGTCTTGACTTGAGTTCTGGTGTGTGTTTGAACTGAACATTTGATTTCTCTTGTGAAGTTTGGCAAGCTAGTTATTTGTCTGTGTGACTCTCCACTTGTCGGGCCTATTATTCCTGAATGAGACTGCTCATGGATTTCCACTTGGTTCTGCTGAGCAGAACTTGAAGCTTGTCTGCAACAGGCTCATAGAGCACTTTAGGAGATTCTAATTTGGAGAGGGCTGGCTGACCACTGTGCTGTGTATTGTACGACCGACTGTGTAACTGTTGTTTTCCGTGCAGTCCAGGCAAGCATTTGCCACCTTGCAGTTCAGCCATCTGTTTCAATTTCTGTGGAACTTTCGACTGTCGGCAAAATGCTCATGGACAGATTGAATGAGGTGTGACTGGCTTACCTATCCACGCACTTAGGAATGCATGACATGAAATGAAAATGTTTGTCATGCATGTATCTAACTTTGCCCTGTGATGATGAAATGTCTTGTCATTATAGAGAATTTTTGGGAAGAATAAAACTGCATTTATGTTGTAGCCAGAATTTGTTCTGTACATTTAATCTATGATGTGACTCAATAGCTTGTTCACTTCCATTTGGCTCTGCAGTATTCTTGTGGCATGCCAAGCTTGAAATTCAAGTAACAGAACATTCACAACAAAAGATGACCAGTCATTATACACATTTAATTACACAAAAATTGTACATCCATGATCTACATATGCAATGTCAACATAACTTACTTTTTGTGCAATGCAACCCTCCCCTGAGATATAAATGTGTTTGTATGGATGCGTTTGATCTCCACATGCGTTTGGCATTACACAAACATACCAAAGTTATGTACATGCCAACACTGACATAGGCCAGATTGACCGATACCAAAAATATCACTTGTAGTCCACTCCCATGTCCCAAGCATTCTACAAGCCTCTTGTTGCTATGGTTACAGGTCATCAATCCTCCCACACTCGGGTATGCCAAAATTCCACTCTTGTCTCCGCCAAGATTTTGCACTTGCGGCACATTTCCTACACTAGTGTAAGCCAAGAATAAATCTTGGTGCTTGAAATTCCACACGCTGGCATACAAGGCTACTGTTCCAGTAGGTGCAAATCCTTCACACAGGTGTTCATTCTCAAGTCTAGGCAGGGAGAGCTAATCAACATAAGTGCCATCTCCAGACAATTCAAGAAATGAAAATGAGAGGTACAAGGCCATGCCATCATACTGTGGAAGTGGCGCCACATCTAAGACTGTTGTGGTGAGAAGGATGCTGGTGGTAAAGACTCCCTGCAAATCCAGGTTTCACGCAGTCCAGACAAGAACACTGACATCGTAGTCAGAGGTGGATGGACAGAAGTGTACACAACTTGAGCAGGTCGGGCACCAGGTACAAATACATAAGATGAAGTGGACAGACTAACGTCATTTCAAGACAAATCTAACTTCAGCGATGTGCAAAGGCATCCTCCATGAAGAATGGTTCCTGTACAAGACTGCTTCTCCCAGCCAGTCAAAAACGTCAAAAAGTTATTCAAGTGAGAGTGGATGTGGCAGTTATTATCAGAGCTACAGTTCTGGGCAGGTCTACAGCGAAGGGGAAGGCTGGGCGAGTGGAGACGCCAAACACAGATTTATCAGCAGCTTTGGTTGATTTGTTTCTGTTTTCAAGTTTGTCACTCCTGATGGGTGGCGAGATGTGTTAGCGACCACAGAGTGAAATGTTCACTACACTACAGCACACCATCAGCAGCTCCTTGTGTTTGCTGGCAGTGCACCATGTCAACTTACACACACACTGATTAGTTTGGGAAATAGGTGCAGATTTAGAGGCTAGTGAGGCTTGGATATTTCATGGAATAAACTGCAGGGGGAGGAGGGTTTGGAGGAGGAGGGTTTAGGGGAGGGGGGTGGGGTGGGGTGGGGTGGGAGAGAGAGGGAAGCATCATAAGAGTCTTCTTTTTATTCCTCTCTCAGAAACGTTGCAGTATTTTACACAACACACCAAAACCTTTCCTTTTAAATAGAAAATTAACTATAAAATGTTCTTAAGTACAAAATATGCAGAAATGAATGATGCATGCACCACTGATGACAAAGGTACATTTTGCATCTGACCCCACTACAAGTATGTCATCATCACAATACTCACACTAAGACACAGAATAGACAGTTTAAAAAAACACAGCAAAAGCAATTATTCGTGACTAAGTTTGTAACCTTTGCCTCCCATCACTGAACAAAACGCTCTCTCCAAGTGTCAACTTTACACAATGAAAGTGGTTCATGATCTGCAGATCTCATTTATCCAATTCCTATACAGTTGAAACATACAAATACAAACCCTTCACATCTGCAAAAAGGGCTTTTTTGACAGAAAATGGGAAATTCCAGAAACTGCCAGTTCTAGAAAGCCAATCCTACCCGTTTCACATAATGTCATGCATTTGCATTCCTTCAAATAACCCCATTCTCTTCACACATGAAGTAATTTTCTGTCATTACAGAAAAACCCAGGAGAGGGATTCATAAGCACTTAAAAAAAAAAAACCCGCCCCAAAAACTTACAACCACGAATGTCTCTTGAATGTCATAGATCAACCTGATGAATCAGCAAAGTGCTTCTCTCAAAAGATGTCCAAGATCCATTAAGTACTG
This sequence comes from Theodoxus fluviatilis, assembly GCA_034096865.1. Classification (NCBI taxonomy): domain Eukaryota; kingdom Metazoa; phylum Mollusca; class Gastropoda; order Cycloneritida; family Neritidae; genus Theodoxus; species Theodoxus fluviatilis. Next base: position 72,493 of record JAWQFJ010013563.1, on the reverse strand, counting down.
GAAAGTGTCAGTGCTAGAAGTGTTCCAACACAGCTTGACAGTGGCCACGCCCAGCATGCTATCTCCATAGACATTGCACTTACAAGTACATGATCAACATAAAAGCAAGACCAAACCAAGACTAGATGACATGAACATCTAGGATGCTTGGAAAACATGAAAAGTTGCGAGTTATGAAAATTTATGAGGCAATGAGATGTTCAAGCCAATCATATTGGCATCAATACAGAAAAAGACAATTCCAAACAGTGAAACACATTTTTCAGCTTAAATTCTGCTCCAGCATTCATCTCGGTGCATACTCCACACACATGGACCAAAACTGCAGTCTAAGTGGTTGGAAGAAAGGAGCCATCTCTACGAGATGTCCAGTATAGAATTTTCCATAGAAAAGACGATGGCCATTATTATATTCATGAACGAACAGTAACTGACTCTATGGACCATTGCAGCAGCTGGTCAGTGGTACCCACAAACTCTCATGGGGGAAAGATTGCCAGGCTGACACAGTTTTTCTTACTACTCGCACTTCCAACCCAGAAGTTGTTTCAGTCTGCAGGAACGCAGTCAACATTTTACACACACACACACACACTCACACACACACACACAGACACAATTTAGTACAAACCAAAAATTTAACAAAGCTGAAAGAACTCTACAGAAGAAAATGACCTCAGGTACCAGCAGAAGTATTTTTGAATGAAACAGAATCTGCCTTATGTCATGTGGTAGTCAAAATGTTTTCACCACAAAAGGTCTCTACTTTGCAAAAAACCTTCAAAACTGATATGATATGGGACATTGAATCAACACCCATACACTTTCCATTTTCTTTGATACAGATTTATGCATGACAAGGTATCAAAAATCCAACTTTGTCATGACTTTTATTAACACAGCTGAGGACAACTCCGTGTTCCTCTTCTGAGTCAAGACAGACCTCACTGCATAAACACACAGACAGGTTGCAATGACTCAAAAAGCCAAGTTTAAGTGACTGATTCACAGCCCTTTGTCTCCAGTCAACAGTTGCTGACTTTTGAGACAAGGTCCTGTTGACAAATAAAAAACACACGCACTGAATGTCATCACGACATGAAACAACATTTAAATGCACACATTTACCAAAATAAAAAGAATTCTTGCAGAGTTGAATGGACTTGACAAATATTTGTTTTTATTAAGCATGGATAACAAACAGTTTCAAACAGTTTGCTGCAAGGACTATACTTCCCTGTCTGTCTGCAACACAGTATTAGACAATGATAGAAGAAATGCCTCTAGCACAACAGTCACATTTTTTCTTCCAGTTTTTCAACACTGGATTAGGACAGCTGTTGGCATAGGACTGACTCCTCATGGCAAGAACTTCACAGACACTTTGTGTCTTGATGGTCAACTCTGTCATCTTCAAGTTAAACTATCATCTCACAGTTCATGATCAGAAATCCATGGAGGACATCCTAGGACAAACATTCAGTGCAAAATAAAGCAGTAACATGTTCTGTGCAGCTGCATCAAGGAAACAGAAACATGCTCCCACAATTCTAAAACCCCTAAAAACACAAACCAAAAGAGGACAAACAAATATGCATGAAAAAGAAGTTTTCTTTTCTCCCTTCAGAAAAAAAGGAAATACAACCCATTCCAGATTTAACAGGAACAGCTACCACTGGAGAGAAAGAGGTTAAGAAAGCAGCCTAATTCTAAATAAATTTATGCAAATGTTTGATTAGAATAACTTTTCTAAATATGTTTTCCCAAAACTAACAAAATTACAAGACCAGAGGGAGAGAAACAGAAAAATAATGAATTCCACAACACCAGTGCAAAACAATCGTCATTCTCACCAAGAACACATCTGCACATGATCCAGGCAGCCAGAGGAGCAATACAGTTCATGCCTATCAGTTCTCATGTTATGGAATTGTAGTAGTGCCTAACTCCACCAAAAGGTGAATTACACGTGATGTAGCAGAAAGACTCTACCAAAGGATTTAAATATTTCTTCACAGAAGACAATATAACCTCTGGAGAGCCTGCATCATTTAGATAGACATTTAGCTCTTTCACAGTCATAACCCACCCAGCCAGCTGATGTGACACTAGCACTTAGTTGCAAATTCAAAGATAAAGCACTGAGGTCTTCAATAGACTTCCAAAGCAAACTACGCATGGCATCAGCCCTTGTGAAGTCAACATTAGCCCTAGACACTGTGGAATGTTGTTAATCTCCTGATGCAAGGACAGAATGTGTCAAACAGAACCTGAAGTTGCAGCAAATCTAGCTTTCATTCGGAGAAGAGGATTGAGATGAACACACCATGGGCTTATTGCAAGACAGATGGGGATACACACTGATGGAAGCTTATGGCTCCATAGTTGTTTGCCATATTCTGCGTTATTTTTTCAAAGTGGATTCATGCCAACCTGTCTCTCAGCAGAGGCAAGTATGATTCCAATTCTGCTTCTCGGTTGTTTCTGCCACACAATTCTGGCACCACCATTGCAAGACAGCAGCACAAGGAGAATGAAGCAGACTTCTGCAGCCCTGCAGTCAGACTTCTGGGTGCCACATCCAGAGGCTGTCTGCTGTAGCAACATGGAACAACTCCAGTTCAACTGATGCTGGAAGCTTCAGTTCAACTGTTGCTGGAAACTCCAGTTCTACTGATGCTGGAAGCTCTAGTACAACAGATGCTGGAAGCTCCAGTACAACTGATGCTGGAAGCTCCAGTACAACAGATGCTGGAAGCTCCAGTACAACTGATGCTGGAAACTCCAGTACATCTGATGCTGGAAGCTCCAGTACAACTGATGCTGGAAACTCCAGTACAACTGATGCTGGAAGCTTCAGTACAACTGATGCTGGAAGCTCCAGTACAACTGCTGCTGGAAGCTCCAGTACAACTGATGCTGGAAACTCCAGTACAACTGATGCTGGAAGCTCCAGTACAACTGCTGCTGGAAACTCCAGTACAACTGCTGCTGGAAACTCCAGTACAACTGCTGCTGGAAACTCCAGTTCTACTGATGCTGGAAACTCCAGTACAACTGCTGCTGGAAACTCCAGTACAACTGCTGCTGGAAGCTCCAGCACAACTGATGCTGGAAGCTCCAGTACAACTGCTTCTGGAAGCTCCAGTACAACTGATGCTGGAAGCTCCAGTACAACTGCTGCTGGAAGCTCCAGTACAACTGCTGCTGGAAGCTCCAGTACAACTGCTGCTGGAAGCTCCAGTTCTACTGATGCTGGAAGCTCCAGTACATCTGATGCTGGAAGCTCCAGTACAACTGATGCTGGAAACTCCAGTACAACTGATGAGCTGCAGAAAAATGAAATCAGACCCCACGCACTCTTGTTGTCGATCTTTTCACCTGATCCAACACAAAAGCTGTTGGCTGGCTCATGTTTACTTGACCATGCAGGAAGACACCAACACAAGTAGTCAATAGCACGAGGAAGAGGTGCTGCTACAACCAACAAAACAGCACTTCAGAATAAATCACTGAGGGAGCAGTATTTCCCATGGTCACAAAAGCATACAAGGCTATCACCAAACATCCATCCAAGTACCCTCCACAGGCTATAATTCTGGAAACAACAGGAATATTCGAGTCATGATTAAAATGACAATCCACCTCAGAGACAATACCCTCTCATGATCACTCTCTGCCACTTGACAAAAATGGGCTTCATCACTTTTTTCACACACATAAGTCTACACGCACTGAACCCAACATTTCAGAAAAAGAAGAAACGAGTTCACCTTTGGTGACTGATCCATATTGTAGCCAGACTTCAAACCTGACTCAACTCCGTTGATCTCCCACTTTCACAGACGTCCTGTTGAAAATACTGCTTGTCTTCCGGTCAATCTTTCAGGACTGGTCTTTCGCTGCGCTGGATGCAAGCAATGATGTACTCTGCTTCACTCACGGTGCTGATAGGATGCAAAATTCCAGAGGACATGGCTGCTTCTCAAAGGTGTCTCTGCCTCTTCCTACTGGGCTCCAATTGCATTTGTTCAAACGGTTTGGTAAGACAGCATATGTCCAAACCAACTAAAACCCTGTTTTACAAGTCAAAATCGAATGGTATGCACACACAAATTGGGACGAAAAAATCAATTTCAAAAGCATTTTCCCCTCAAGATTGTGCCCCACAAAGGACAATTTCATGACAATTTTATTGACTTTCAACACATCAATGGTGAAGTCGGTTAGAATTATTTTTGAAACTGAGAGCAGGAAACAAGGATTGCTGGATTCCTGGGTACACTCACCGAGTTGGACAAGCAAGTGGATGTCTGTTTTAGTACCCTCAAAATTAGATACAACACCCCAAGTGCTTCAATGATCTCCTCTTGAGTGCTTTCAATATTTATGAAACAAAAAAGTATTAAAAAAATTATCAATTAGAATAACTATTAACAGTCACTCGTCATGTGCTACTCACATCATATTCTACTTTTCACCACATTAGGATTAAAAAAGAAGAAAGAAAAAAGAAGAAGAAGAAGACAGAAAACCCAAAGCAGTCTCACTTGTCAACTTCAATTCACATCATTGCAAAACTGGTTCACATGGACAGGTAGATTTGGCTTCTCGGCCACGAATCTTGAGATGGAAGGAAGGCAGATCAACCAGTCTGTCCATTTCCCCACTTACTCCCTGCCTTTCTTTCTCTCAGTTTTTTAAATTTATTTTCTGCAATCATCCCAGAATTACCAAAGGCAAAGCACTTGTTATGACTAGCATGTGAAAGCCATGGACAGCATCCCAAGAATGCCTAGTCTACAGACTGCCTACAGTCTACAGACTGCCTACAGTCTACAAACATTTCTTCCATGCTAACTGGCAGACTCTACTTCCAGTAGCACTCCTCTTCATAGGGGAACTCACAGGGGTGGGGGTGGAGGTGGGGTGGGGATGGAGGTGGGGTGGGGATGGAGGTGGGGTGGGGATGGAGGTGGGGTGGGGGTGGAGGTGGGGTGGGGATGGAGGTGGGGTGGGGATGGAGGTGGGGTGGGGGTGGAGGTGGGGTGGGGATGGAGGTGGGGTGGGGGATAGAAAGATGGCGGAGGGGGATGAGCAGACCATGGAATGCAGTCTAAGTACTGCAAGCTACAGCAACTGGGCTAGAGGGTGGGGAATGGGGGGTGGGAAAAGATTAAATAGGTGTGTGCACGTGAGTGAGTGTGTGTGTGTGTGTGTGTGTGTGTGTGTGAGTGAGTGTGTGTGTGTGTGTGTAAGAGAAGATAGAATACTGCCTCAGTGCTGCAAGCTACAGATATTGTGGTAGGGGGTGGGGGTAGGGATAGGGGGGTGGGGGAACTGCAGTGACAGTGGAGAGGTGCACCGAAGGGGGGAGGGGAGGTGTTTGGGTGTGAGCAGTTTTCGCTGGAGGATGACAGAGTGGGCAAAGCCACACTGCAGTTCCACTGTGTGTATTAGTGATGATCCAACAGCAGTCAGTGGAGAGTGAGGCTGGGAATGAAGAGGCAGAGGTAGAGAGAGGCGCAGAGAACCCAGATTAGGGAACCAACTTCCACTGAATGGTAGGTGTGCATATCATGTAAGTGTGTGTGTGTGTGTGTGTGTGTGTGTATGTAAGTGTGTGTGTGTGTGTGTATGTGTGTGCATGTGCGTATGTACATCTGAGCATAGAAAGTACATGATCAGTTGAGCATCCAGGCAGTGGAAAGAGAACAGGGACAACTGTTCAAAAGGTTGGAACTGGAAGCAAGCTGGAAGAGTTGTGATGATTGAAGGGGGGGCAAGGGATGGAAGTAGGAAGAGCGGGTGGGGTGGAGTAGGAAGAGGGGATGGGGTGGAGTGGAGTAGGAAGAGGGGATGGGGTGGAGTAGGAAGAGGGGGCGGGGTGGAGTGGAGTAGGAAGAGGGGGTGGGGTGGAGTAGGAAGAGGGGGTGGGGAGGAGTAGGAAGAGGGGGCGGGGTGGAGTAGGAAGAGGGGGCGGGGTGGAGTGGAGTAGGAAGAGGGGATGGGGTGGAGTAGGAAGAGGGGGCGGGGTGGAGTGGAGTAGGAAGAGGGGGTGGGGTGGAGTAGGAAGAGGGGGTGGGGAGGAGTAGGAAGAGGGGGCGGGGTGGAGTAGGAAGAGGGGGCGGGGTGGCTGATGCTTCAGGAGTAGTAGTCCAGAGTGCTGTCAGGCTCAGGGTTGTGGTCTCCAAAGAAGGCCTCCTCAGGGCTGACGTGGGGGGCATGGAGGGGGAGGGGGGTGTCCAGGCAGGGAGGGGGGAGGGGGATGGCCTGGGAGGAGATGGCACACTGGGGGGTGGAGCTGACCGCTGCCTCCTCCTCCACAGCGATGTCCATGGGCAGAGAGAAGCTGACCTGCGTGCCTGCAAAGTCCAGAGAAGCAACTGGTGAGGGTATGGTGCTTTGGAGAGGAAGCTGTAGGTTAACAGAGAAGCAACTGGTGAGGGTATGGTGCTTTGGAGAGGAAGCTGTAGGTTAAAAGATGGATGGCCAGATTCCCAAAGACAAGTAGAAAAAAAAAGATCATGAGGATAGTTTGGATATGTAGGAATCCTGGTTTCATGATATAGCAAACATTTCAGGCATAGCCCTACCACTATTGTAACCCCGCACCACCAAATCAGTCTTAAGGTAGATTTTGAAGTTTTTGAGATTATTACATTTCCAAAAACAACAATGTTTGCTGATTATTTTGATACCAGAATGATTGTTGTAGCTTTAAAATTGTAGAAGTTATGGTGGTTTGAAGTCAACACCTCCATCGCAAGCCTTTCAGAGAAAACAGACTTAGACGTTTGTGTACACTGTCCCAGAATTTCTCCTTAGCAACAGGGTCTTAGAATTACCCAATCTAGATTTTTTGCCAAAAGTTTGGGAAAGCATCTCTGCACATTTTAATCCATAAGTGTAATGATACAGAGATTAGAAAAATTGAGGATTTAGGTCTACCTCTATCCATGTCTTGAATTGGCAGTCTTAAAGGGACAATTTCCTCAGGTGAAAACTGAGTGATGCATCCACGACGTGTCCCCCGATGCTGGTGACGGCACTTTGATCTGCTTGAATCCGTGGCCATCGACCTTGCAAGATCGAACTCTGACAAGGCCCAGTAATCCCTCATCACCAGGCACAGTGTCAACATCCATGGCAGTGTCACAATGTCCTTCATCTTGAATAGTTTCTACATTAACCAAGGGAGCGTCGATTTCTCCATCACTTTCTTCCTCCTCCCTCTCTGACGGTGATGTTTCACACCCCGATTCACAATCATTTCTCAGAGAATCATCCAACAAATTGGAAACAAAATACTCTGTAATCAGTTCACTCATTTCTTTCTGATCAGCAGCAGGCATATTACCTGATCTACACATGTTTAACAGGGAAGCAATTCGCACATTTTTATCCATGTTTCTTTTTCAATGAAAGCAACCAAACGGAAAGAAATCTTCGCTTCACCTGGAAGAAGCTACAACGTGACAGCTCTCATCCAATGGGTAGCGCGTACCCTTGCTTGGTAACCACCTAGAACCTAAAGCTTGAGCAAAGTATTATCTAATTGGTTGTAGCTGGAGGAATTTCGCTCCTCATTGGTTAGAATCAAACGATTGTTTATGTCACATTTTCTGAGGCTGGCTGGCTCACAGTGTGTCAAACACACACGGAAAGCAAAGCCCGCAAAAGTCCAGGCGCAGCCGGTTCTGTACACATACGATATGTAGGGGTTCTGCAAGGGTTAAGGGTGTTTCTGTTTGCTCAAAAATGGTTGATTTGGGCATGTTTATGATCATAATTGATAACTATAATTAACTGTAATTAATTATTTCACCCACACAATCACTTTTGATAAAACAAAACGATACCAAACGATAGAAAAATGTTTGAAGAATTCACTGCTCACCAAATCTCAATTTCACCCAGGTTGACCCTCACCACTGTTAATCGTGTGTATCACAGCTGTGCCGGTTGCGAGTTAAGACTGATTTCAAGAAATGGGTCACAATTTTCCTTTGTGGAGAGGAAAAGATATGGAGACACAAGCAAAAGGTGAGGGTGGGTTACTGTCAAGGGAAAGAGATACAGAGTCAGACAGAAACAGACACAAGCAAATAGTGAGGCTGGGTTACTGTCAAGGGAAAGAGATACAGAGTCAGACAGAAACAGACACAAGCAAATAGTGAGGGCGGGTTACTGTCAAGGGAAAGAGATACAGAGACAGACAGAAATAGACACAAGCAGATGGTGAGGCTGGGTTATTGTCAAGGGAAAGAGATACAGAGACAGACAGAAATAGACACAAGCAGATGGTGAGGCTGGGTTACTGGCAAGGGAAAGAGATACAGAGACAAGACAGAAACATACACAAGCAGATGATGAAGGTGGGTTACTGTCAAGGGAAAGAGATACAGAGTCAAGACAGAAACAGACACAAGCAGATGATGAAGGTGGGTTACTGTCAAGGGAAAGAGATACAGAGTCAAGACAGAAACAGACACAAGCAGATGGTGAGGCTGGGTTATTGTCAAGGGAAAGAGATACAGAGTCAAGACAGAAACATACACAAGCAGATGATGAGGGCGGGTTATTGTCAAGGGAAAGAGATACAGAGTCAAGACAGAAACATACACAAGCAAATGGTGAGGGCGGGTTACTGTCAAGGGAAAGAGATACAGAGACAAGACAGAAACATACACAAGCAAATGGTGAGGCTGGGTTATTGTCAAGGGAAAGAGATACAGAGTCAAGACAGAAACATACACAAGCAGATGATGAAGGTGGGTTACTGTCAAGGGAAAGAGATACAGCGGCAGACAGAAACATACACAAGCAAATGGTGAGGGCGGGTTATTGTCAAGGGAAAGAGATAGAGACAAGACAGAAACATACACAAGCAAATGAATGGTGAGGGTAGGTTACTGTTGTGGGAAAGAGATTCAGGTGAGGGTAGGTTACTGTTGTGGGGAAGAGATACCAAGGCAGACAGAAATGGTGATGGAGTGATGACACTGAGGAATGGACAAGAAAGCCATGTGGACAAACCCAAGCCCTGGGTAATGACAGCGAAAGGAGGAGCTGATTGGTGTACAGCTTTTTACGGTGGTGCCCAAAAACTTTACCCAGAGCTAAGGGACTAAGGAGGCAAGAGAGCTGCATAAACCTCCCCACGTTACTGGCAAGTGATGAAAGTCAAGCACTTTGTCATGTTACCACTGGACCAAATATTTTCAAAGTAACAAGCTCATTCTTTGACACCGTCATTTTTCAATCTTCATCATGAAACTGTCACGGCCTTTAGCACGCAGTCTCTTGCCAGACCTCTCAGGACAAGTTCTATGAATAAAAAACAAACCACCACCACCATGCCCAAACCCCCAATCTCATAAAGATATACTTCCAAGAATAGCTAAGGTCAGCTTTCAAGAAAAAAAATATTTTTGCATCTGCATTTCTGGGCATGAAGTGTCCCACAGGCAGTAGGCCGTGCACTGGAAGATTGGACATTAACCTGAGACAGTTTAATTTTCCCATTATCCTTGGAATCAATAAGTGCTTTAGATCTTCCCTTAGGGATGCATGCCTTGTGGACATCCCACTTACTTCTTCCCATATCTGTAACAGGGCCATTAAGTCCTGCATGATATTTCATCAATGTTTGAATTTTCATGCAAAGCAAGTCATTGCATGAAATCCACTCCAAGTCTTTGCTAGCTCCTTACCTTGGCGTTGGTAGAAGAGGAGGTACGCGCTGGTGTAATCATCTTCACGTGGGTCTTGGGGGACCACCGACTCGTCGTTGTGGTAGTACCACTGTGAGGTGATGGGGTTGCGGGAGTAAGTTGTGTAGTGACCAGACTGGGAGCCTGCATTGGGCAAGGAGATCATCAGAATGGAGGAATGGGCAGACAAGGTGTTTTGGCCTGTCAGCATCTGTAGGCTATTCAAGGCTTGTGACTACCATAGTTTCCAGACTACAAGAAGCTAATTTTAATTAGGCACAATCCGATTTGTAAAAAACCCAAAACACAACTATTTCAGCTACATATAAGACACATCACATAATGTGTGCATCAACATGCATATGTCCTACAGACTGCCATCAACAGAAATATGCTACAGATAGACAGATCAATCTTTCATATCCCAATGTGGAAATTAATTTGTAAAATAGCAGCTCCTGATCTTTAATTTAAACAATAAGATATTTCAACAAGTTATATGCAGCATGAAGTAAATAACATGAATTTTAGTCAGGAGCATGAATAATTTGGCCAAGAATACCACACTACCATTGTATTAGGCCCATGGGTTATTTTGGTTTAAAAAAAAGTATTGCCTTATAGTCTGAAAACTACAGAACTCAAATCACTGGTTAGAACATGAAGGAGTTGTCATTTGCCTCATCATCTGCTTGCATCAGGATGAAGACAAGGTTCTGATGCAGCACTCTGGATGAGATGATATGATCAGAGAGAAAAATGTTCATGGTGTACAGAAAAAAATTCATCATGATTGCCAAGATTATAATAATATTCATGATAATACTGGTCATGAAGAAACTATACCCCCCCAAAAAAAAAACTATCCCCAAATAACAACCAACCAAACAAAAAAACAACAAGTAGAACCAGTTTCAAGCACATGAGAGAGATGAGATCTGAGCAACATCATTAATCATAACACAACGAGTGATAACAGGAGTGCCAAGCATGTCTTTCTTCATTCACTTATACTGCGTTTCTGTGAGGCAGGCTGTGCACCTATGTTGCATTTTCTTCTTCCATTAATTAAATCAAAGAAAAATACACTACACATATCAGTAGAGAGATTCCCACTCAGGACTTGAAGATCTATTTACAGAGCTCATCTCTCAGGCAAGAAGTAACATTTTTGGCACTCACAAAAGAAGCAGCAGAGATGACAGCCATTTTGCAAGCCCTCTGTCCCCATCACTTCCTCAATTCTCCAGAGGTGTTCAACACAGAGGTAAGGTGTTCGCATCAGACTATGAATCTATGACAATAAAAGAGGGGTGACCAATCAAGTCTGGCGAAGTTGCAAGCAGGGGCAAGTTTTTGGAGAAGAAGCTCCTTCTCTAAATGCTTGCCTCTGCTTGCAACTTAGCCCGACTTGATTGGTCAGCCTTCTCATGTTGCCAGAGGAGTTGCACTGCTACCTACAAGTTTCTTTCTCAAACACAAGGCAACAATAGCGGCAGCAACATTCGCTAGGCGGGCTGAGGAAGGGATGGAGGCAGGCCAGTTGTCATGGCAGTGGACTGGTGGTCTCACCTCCGTAGTGGTTGACGTAGGAGTAGAGATCATAGGTCAGCCCCTTGGAGTGGGGGCGGGAGGCGAATTCGTTGAGATCGAAGTCGGTGTGTGGGAACACCACCTTGCTGTCCACCTTGGTGCTGGACAAGTCGTGGTAGCAGAACCTGCAACACACACACAGAGGCCACTGATGAAACAGACAGGAAAAGGGACACGGATCTTCAATGTCATACATGTATATCAGCCTTCAGCACTGGGACAAGCAGAATCAATACAAAACCAAAGCATGGCTGAAGTAGTTTTGGGTGACATTAATTTTACTTTGTAGGATTTTCAAACAAGGGGAGAGATGGGTTGACGCACAATATCCCATACTGCCTTTCTGCACCTCTTAATGGCAATCCTGGGATGACCTTGCTGTGATTTAATCCTAGGGCCTGTTGCAGACAACACTACAAGGCTACAACGTTTCTTTGCTTCTTGTCACAACAAGAAATGGTGGTGCAGAGCGTATCCTTGCACACCAAGCAGCTAATGCAAGAAACAGTGCCACAAGGCTGTCCATACATGGGAAGCTCCCCCATCTATTGAAAATGAATGAGTTGCTCCCAGGACTTCTCTGATTGGTTGATTGATGGCTATACAACAAACTTTGTCGCATGCAAATAGACTGTTGGCTATATCAGGCAGCGAGTCTTTTTTCAGAGTTCGTACAGGTTTTTAGATACAAAATTCCATGACTTTTCCATGACTTTCCATGAGCCTCAATAACATTTTCCATGACTTAGCGTACTGTGATACATGACAGTTTTAAAGAGAAAAGTGTATGGCGCACGACCAAACTCACGCACAATACACCCGTTGTAAAAAAAGTTCTAATTCTTTTTATTATATTTTACAGCAGATTGATTCAAAAACTGACAAATGCAAGTTAACAAACAAATCATGAATGGACATTACTTTAATATTTTTCAAATCTTTCTTTCTTGTTTCGACCGGCGTAGCAGCGCTAGCTGGTACCATCACCTTTGAAGCACTCTCAGCATTTTTTGCAGTGTGAACAAAATCAGATATTTGTGTTTGACTTCTGCTCTTTTCTTCTTGGTGTTTTTAGCACGCGCCTGGTGCGCGATACCTTTCATGTGGGTTTTCAAGGCTGCCTCTCCCATGTTGGACACATCAAACTCTTTTTCACAAAAATCGGCACTTTGCCATCCCATTCAGTTTCACTCGCATGACCCACTCACGGTATTTTACGTCTCGTGTCCAAGTGTCTTGAAATCGACACTTTCCAGGCATGATGATAATCTCAAAGAAACACTGCATCACAAACAAAACAAGCTCTTTTCACTTTCTCCTCGTTTGAACCAACTGACCCGACCGGCGTGGAAATGAAACCAGGTCACCTAGCCAAAGAACCAATCAGGAAGCACAAGACAAACGAGCCTTCAAAATTAACCAATGGGTATGGGATGCAAGGGCACGTTTTCCTGTCGTTCGCAGCTTGTAAAAATAGATTGAGAGTATCGCGTGAAGTACAGCCTAGAAAACATTTGTTTTTCTTTCTTTTTTAAAATTTAATAAATTCCATGACTTTCCATGACTTAAATTGAAATTCCATGATTTTCCAGGCCTGGAAAATGAAAAATCAAATTCCATGACTTTCCAGGTTTTCCATGACCTGTACGAACCCAGTTTTTTTGACACTTGCATGATTTGCCTGCTTCAAGCAGCAGATGCAAAAACTGGGTCAAGATGCAAAATCCTGCTACAAAATTTAATCCTTGTAAGCACAAAATCTTGTAGCTTCTTAACACTGTCTGCAATGGCCTTATGCTGTTTCTTTTCATGTTTCCCTCCTCTGACTCACTTTCTCATTTTATCAGGAACACGATGATTATGCAAGGCCTAATGTTCCCAACATGGTTGCATGATTTACACTTCTGCATTTGATTTGAAAATTGGAGAGCTAGTGCACACTTTCACTGGGTGGCAAGAGATGGCATGGGAAAAGCAGCCAGGGTGTTCATCGCTTCGCAGGACAATAGAGGCCAAGAGCCACTGACCTCTTGAGGTGAACGATGAGGTAGTCAGGGTAGCGCCACACCGTCATGATCTTCTTGGCACACTGGTTGCGCTCGCACTGGGAGCAGTACCAGGGGTTCTGCTCATCCAGCACCTCACTGTGGACAGACAGAAGACACCACCGATTCCAATGCAGTCCCTGTGCTTGGTGTGGCAACACCACAACAGAAACACCGAGGCACAGCATGATTGCCTGACAGACTAGCAGCATGTCTAGACACAGTTGTCCAATCTCTCTTTTTGCTTGATGTGGACGTTTTCAGAAAACACCAAGAAACAGTGTGATTACACCATCATCACTACTACTGCCACTATCACCACCACCATCTCCACAACCAGCACCACCACTACTGCTATGCCACCATCTCTATCTCCACCCCTACTATTCCACCAACTCTAGCACTACCTCCTCCACTACCATCACTTCCTCCACCACCAGCACCTCATCCTCAAGTAGCAGCACCACCACTACCATCTCCACCACAACCACAACCTCCACAACCATCAACACTAACATTACCACCTTCATCATTATGCCACCATTTCCACAACAACCACCACCACACCCACCATCAACACTAACATTACCATCTCCACCATCATCATTATGCCATCATCTCCACCACAACCATCACTTCCATGGCCACCACCACCACCTCCACAACGAACACCCATCATCACCATCACCATCACTGCAAACTTAAATGCCACCACCACCACTACCATCATTACCACTATAAACATAATCACCACCACCACTACCATCCCCACCACAACCATCACCACCACTACCATCACCACCACTACCACCACTGTAAACATCACCACTACCTCCACAACCACCACCACCATTATAAACATCATCACCATCACCACCACTCCATCACCACCATTATAAACATCATCACCATCACCACCACTCCATCATCACCATCACAAACATCATCACAACCACCACCACAAACATCATCACCACCACCATCACGACAGCATCATTACTGACATCTCTGTGAAGGCGCGGAAGCAGTCGTAGATGGTGAGAGGCTGGTCGGGGCGCAGGCTCTGCATGGAGGAGTGGTCCTGCAGGGCCTCCACGGCCTCCAGCTGCTCCGGCCTGATTCCCCTGCAGTGCACCGTGATGTGGTCCGAGGGCCGCAGCTCCAGCTCTCCCTGTGTCCCCACCTCGCACCCCACACACTGACTCAGGTAGCCACAGCGCGAGCAGTGCAGGCCCTGTTATGGAAAGGTGATGACCATGACAAGACATACGGACACACACACACACACACACACACAAAGACACACACATACTCATACACACACAAGTGCACACAAACACACACACACACTTGTAAAAAGACACATACACACATACTCATACACGCACAAGTGCACACACACACACACACACAAACACGTGCATCATCACACACATGCACAAACTCGCATAAGATGTGCACACACAGACACTCACTCACATGCATACACAAACACACACAAACACTTGCATCATCGCACACATGCACAAACTCGCATAAGATGCGCGCGCACACACACACACACACACACACACAGAGGTAATTAGACACACACACATACTCATACACACACACACTCACATGCATACACACACACACATTCATACACATGCATGTGCATACACACATATGTATGCATGCACACACACACGCGCGCACATGCATACACATACACACATATGAGCACACATACACACAATGTACATATACACACATACACATATGTAAACACACTTACACAGATGTACACATACCCACCCACACAAACACACATGTGCGCATACACACACACACACATAGACACAAACATACCCCCTCCACACACACGCACGCACAAGCACACACACTTTTCAAGTCAACAGTCTATGCAGTAAAACTCCTACAAGACAATGTCAAACAAGCCACGGGGTTGCAAGATGTACCTGGCCGTCAGTGAGGTGGAGAGAGTAGTTGAGAGTGCAGGGCAGCACCGACGTCACTGACTGGTGCAGCAACTTGCCACTGATGTGATTGGGCAGGTACATCAGGCAAGGGTGACCGAACAGCGACAGCTGTCCATTGTCAGGATTCTCGTAGCGAAATGCCACACACACCACCATCACCCTGCAATGAAGCAGGACAAGATCCATCACTTACTGGCATATCTAACAGAGCTAGATATCTTGCAAAGGACAGACAGAAAAAAATGTGAACCTCACAGACCTGCCTACCCCCACTAAGGCCAATTCGGGAGATTCTGAAAAACAGGCCTGGGTCCGGGGGGGGGGGAGAGGAGGAGAGAAGGGGGCTCAACCGAAATGTGATAGCGGGGGGTGGGGTGGGGATGGAGATCGACCCTATTGGAGCACTTTGAGCTCAGCCGAAACGTGAGAGCGGGGGGGGGGGGGGGGGGGGGGGAGGAGAGGAGCAGAGAACGACCCTATGAGACCGCTTAGAACTCATCCAAATCGTGAGAGCGGGAGGGGGGGGGGGGATGACCCTATAGGAGTGCTTAGAGATCAGCCCAAACGTGAGAGCGGGGGTGGGGTGGGGGGTGGTTATCACTGCTATTGAAATCGGGAGAATTCAAAGCCTAATCGGGAGGTCGGAAGATGCAGGCCTAAATCGGGAGTCTCCCGATTTTTTCGGGAGAGTAGGCAGGTCTGACCTCTGGCTCTCACCACTGCAAGAGCCAAACCTGAAATCCCCACTCTAAATGTAAGGCAAGTGGCTCGGCCTACCTAGTTGGCAGATAATGGGCTGGTGTCAACATGTGTCAAACATGTGACTGCCTTCACATAGAGCTGCTGTCATCATGAAATAGGCTGGTGTCAACATGGGTCAAACATGTGACTGCCTTTACATAGAGCTGCTTTCATCATGAAATAGGCTGGTGTCAACATGGGTCAAACATGTGACTGCCTTTACATCTGCTGTCATCATGTTGACACCAGCCTATTCCTCACCAGATCTTGCAAGGTTCCTAGTGCATGCAATGCACTCCAGGGGACTATTTGAGGAACAACTGGTAGCAGAGTGGCAATATCACCATGTGACTGCTGAATGTAGACTAGTGAGTCTGAGGGAAGAAGAGCATGAGGAAACAGCAGGGATTCAGCTGACAGCTAAGTCAGATCAAGAAAGGCAGTGAAGGGCAAGGGATATATATGCAGTAGGGGACATCATACATAAACATAAGGAAGCACATTCACCATACATTCATGAAGAAATGGCATATCACCCATTTAGCACTTAAAATTCAACTTTCCTAATGCACATCACAGAAGAAATTTATGAAAGCTGAAGTCAAGGATCTCTCTACTCATGATTCTGCCTGAATTCTGCGCATTCCATACGCCATCACTGCAGTAATCACTGCATCGGATTTAAAACAACATCATCTCATTCAAGACACCATTTTAAGTGTGTCTCATCCCTGGAATCGCAGCAAAATAGAAGTATATTGAAAAATTGTTTTTTTTAAAAAAGTACTAAAGCTATAAAATTTAAGTCTAGCCCATTCGCTTCGGATGGAACACGCACGTTGCATCCCCCCCTCGCTTCGGGAGCGAAGTACGCGTCTCATCTTGACCTCAGGGCCTTGTTTACGTCAAGATCTAAAAATAGCAACGGCAGTGGCAGACTTATTGCAATGCCTGCGGGGAAGCAGATAGACCGCGCACTAAACTTGTGCAAGTTTAATTGAAATCGGACAAGTTTTAGCTGTGTTGTGGTGATTTTTGTCGAGATTTCGACTGGCGTTCTGACTTTTTCCCCGTCATGGCCGACTCCGCATCGGATGCCGATTATGATTGTGACGATTTTGGGAGGCACATTCGCAGACATGTCAAGGACAGTTGGCAATGGGGAGGAGAGCTGGTGACCTGCCATGGACTTGTGAATGCATGTACATACTTGAGATACTGAGGTAATGATGTAAAAAAAAAAAAATCTAGATTTTTGAAAGACTTTATCACTTGCAAATGCATGTTTTACACCTTTTCCCTTTATATTATCTGTCATGTCATGCATGTGCTTCATGTTTACCTTTATCTGAGTGAAAAAAGGCATGGTGAAAATTACTTTGTGATCATGTAAAAAAAACAACAAAATTTGCGATTTCATGTCATGTACCATATTTGCTGTATCTCATGAACAAATTGATTTAGAACTTTGCATTTTGTTTCAGCAGATAGCTAAATGAGTAAATTATCCATTTAGAGTCTGTTTTGAGCTTATTTGGGAGGTTTTCTTCCTAAAAACCATAATTTTGAACAGAAAATCAAGGTGAATGTGTCCGTTTTTATACTATTTTCTAATTTCCAAAAATCATTCCTAAACTTTGACTTGTAGTGTGTTGTATTTGATTGCATGAGCTTGTAGCAATGGATGTCAGCTTTAAGACAATGCTTATTTTGTGTCTCTTTGATTGTTACACGTGGAGTTAATAAATTTTGTGTAAACATACCCGACTTCTTCAGTTTTTCTGAAAAAGGTTCAGGTAGTGTCTAATGGGCTAGATCTCTGAATTAGAATTTTCCCTTACAGCAGGGTAAATTATGCAAATGTGTGGCACCATATGAACCTATGAATCATCAACAACTACGCTCATCAAATAGGATCATATGATGCTATGCATCACGAATGAGTTGAAAGTTTTAAATCCACTTCAAAATGGCACACAGCAATGCCTACACCATTCAGCGTGGCTGAGACTTGTGAATATAGTCTCAGCAACAGGTTGGTCACGTGATAGCCTTAAATCTTCCATAACATGCATACCACCGTTCTGAACACAGAGTCTCGGCCACGCTGAATGCCATATCACATCGTGAGTGTATTCCTCCGCTTGTTGTGATACACTCGATAATGGCAGCCATGTTTTCGTCAATTCATTTTCTAAACATCGATTTCCCATGAATGTAAAACTTGTATGCGGTAAAATTCGAATCACAAGAGTGTAATATTGTGAACTCTACTAATTATAAGGACTTTGAATACAACAGCAATATTTATACTTCATTGAGCGAGTAAGGCAACCAATCCCGTCTGCATAATCTTCGATACACACAGAAACCCACTGAGTGCTTTTGCTGATGAGGAATCATTAATTTAATGTATGCTTAGAAGGATAAAACTTAGAAAAACTGCTTCAGAGCTATCCGATAATATCGAACTTCGGAATCGGACGGATTCCTACAGAAGAAACTTCCATTCGATTAACGTTCAACACAGACGGAATGTAGGTTAAATCACTTACTGACTCCATCAGTCGACACCGAATGATCGAAGTGTGGAGCTCGTCAAACAGTGTGAAGGCAGTTAGACCACAGGTTCCGGCCAGAAAGCATTTACTTGCGAGAGTATAACCATAGATTCACGAAACCAGCCCGGACCCATAGGAATCCTTTTCGCTGCGTTTATAGTAGGTCCAAAGATCGCGTGTATTACCAAAGACTATTCATAACTGTATAATTTTTGGTATTACTATACACAATCGCACGTGCTCAAGGCAGTTTGCAACCTTATAGACACGTTCGCGCTAAAAGTAGTTCTCAAATGATTTCCTGAAAATCTCATAGATTAGTTTTATTAGAACACCAAATTTGTGTTTATCTATCGGGATAAATAATTGGAGTGAAATAGAATCGCCTCTTTTTACTCTCAATGGTCTTCTGATCATGTTGAATTTTGATTGGTAGAATCAATGGAATGTGGAGCCGAAGTCACGTGACCAACCTGTGTCAGAGATACTACATCTCTGTGTTCAGAATGTGCCTACACGCAGCTCCCTCTTCATCAAAGGCACCTTTCCCAAGGCAAGGAGGACACAAAGAGGCGTACCTGAGTTTTGGTTTTTGAGCAGTGGCGCTGGCCAAGGGAACAAAGTCGACGGTGACATCTGTGGGGCACTGGCATGTCTGAGGACAAAATTCAGGGCATGCTCAGGAGTGGCAATGAACTTCTCAAAAAGTTATAAGGTCAGTACCTTATAAACACAATAATTATTTTCCTCTCATAAGCATGTTAGATTTTTTCCCGAAGACATTTGGTGACACAATGACTGCTGAAAGACACTAATGCAAATACAACATGTACACACAAACACAGACATGTACACACTCTTACATAATATATATCTCTGTATCTGCCTTCCCACATAATATATCTCCATCTATCTCTGTCTCTGTCTCTCTCCCTCCCTCCCTCCCTCCCTCTCTTCTATCTCTCTCTCTGTCTCTCTCTCCCCCACACTCTTACACAGAAGACATGAAGACAAACTCAACTGTGGAGCGCACATGTGCACACACACACACACACACACACACACACACACACACACACACACACACACACACACACACACACACAAGAATCACACACAGCCTGTGCTGCACTGATACCTCCCTCATCAGCTGGATTGCTGTGGCCTTTGAACTTTCTAGCACTTGCACAGCAAGCCCAAAGCAGCACATGTACCACTGGGAGGTTTCTTGAACATCAAACTGCGGGAGACATCAAGCCCATCAGGGCACCATGTATCCTCCAAATCCATAGGGTGGCAGCTCCCACAGCATTACTTTGGTAGCTTCCAACCTTGTTATATGCAAATTTACTTGGCTTTTGAAAAGAATGTCAGGCAGGGTACTCACAGGACATGAAAAGGAGATGTCTCCACTGTGTTTGATCGACATCTGCAAAAGGCAGGGATGAAAATACATCTTGCAGTCTGCACTCATTGTTGACACACACTTATACCCAAAATGAGATATACACTACAAAGTTTGACTCCAGGAAAGGCATAATAAGAGTGACTTTTTCAGATCTTACTACTGGTGGTGATCACCTATCAATCATACTGGCACAATAAACAGAGCTGATATTGAAAGGAGAAGAGTAACAAATGGCAGGAGACAAAACAGTCGATGACCTCTCTTCATCAGCTGCCATCTCTGGCTACCATTTATAATTCAGGGACATAAATCAGTAAATACACTTTTAAAATGCAACATAATATAGTACATGAACATAAACATGATGCGTACGTCTAAGTACATAGATATACAGACATTATATACACATTTCAATGAACTCCTCTATTGTGAAAAATGTCATGCTTTGAAGGCCTGCTCTATGCATTATAACAACACAATGACTTTCGCAAATCAAATCGCTGGGTTTTGAGTCCCAATTCAAACTCCATCTGAGAATAAGACTTTCCCATTAATTATAGAAACCTTCCATTTACACAACTGAGTCGTGCAAACATGAAGACCCTTTTGACAAGCACAGAAAAACCAGGTGGCACACATGAAAAGACCAGCAGCGCTCACCTCCAGACAGTTCTGGCAGTACGTGCCATCACAGGCCAGGTGGACCAGAAGCTCACTGTCCGGCAGCTCTTCCAGGCAGATGGCGCAGGCACGCCACTGCTCCACCACCCCCACCCCTCCCAGCTCCTCCCCTCCACTGGCACCCCCCACGCCTAGGGAGCTGGTGACAGGGGAAGGGGGGTGGGGGGTGCAGGGGGTGGTGGAGTCCACCGGGGAGGACCAGCACTGGGGCAGGTTGGCGTTGTCGTCGTTGGAGACGCCCCAGTCCCACACGCCCTCCATGGGGGTCGGTCCCTCCCCACCCTCCGTCTGCCCACAGGCCTGACCTGCCTCCATGGCTTCTGCTGGCAAGATGGAAGTGGGGGTCTAGCAGTAGTACATGGTGGTAGTAGCAGTAGTGGTAGTAGTAGTGGTAGTAGTAGTGGTAGTAGAAGTGGTAGTAGTAATTGCAGTAGTTCTCGTAGTAGTTGTAATAGTAGTAGTAGCAGTAATTTTAATTTTAGGTCAATTTTTGTTAGGAAATTCGTTTTAGGGGATTTCCCCCCCCCCCCCCCCCCAATCACTACTGCAGCAGACAGTAACCGGTTTTACTGCTCTGTAGGAGAAGCAATGCAGGTGAAACACCTTGCCCGAAGATGCAACTTGGTGATCTGTGCAGCTTTGTCTACTAGCTGCAACTCATTGCCAGTGGAATGCTCCAACCACTTGGTCACCGCGCCCTATCTTGGACATGGCAATATGGAGTGGGGATCTAGTGAGACACATCAAGAAAATATAAAGTGACTGACACACAGGCAGGTGCTGTTCTTTAACCCTCTGGACGCCATTAATTTTTCACGGATTTTACTCCCTGCAGCCAGTTATTTTCTGGACGTGCCCCAAAACCGAGACCCCTCTTCTGTTTAAAAATATACAATTATTTTATTATTTGCTATAGAGGCAAACTTTTTGGAGGAAAGATGGAAAATTGAATGCTCTCTCTGATAGACACACTGAAATTTATGTCCATGCAATACAATATGATTTAAAAATAAACTGAGACAACACAAATTAAAAAACGTGTCGAGTGACAGGCTGCCACTGACTCACTCGAGAATAAATTCCCGCATAGCTTCCTTTCTTCACCCTCCCTTGACCAGCGTAGCGATTCGTTTTGTCGATCATCAAGTCAACGACTTTATTAGTTGAAATAGAGATAAAAAGCATCCGATTTAGATACCTCATCGGGCACATGTTGAGGAGAGTCCATGCGCGAATTTAGAAGTTACCGATCGAGGTAGACACGTTGTTGCGCGATTTCAATTGCGCACGCTGGCTCAGAAATGATTGAGTTTGATTCTGATGAAGAGCGAATCTTTGAAATATTGTTCGATTCTGACTCGGAAGAAGAATTCCATGGCTTCACAGAGGAAGATTTGGTTGAGTTTGCCACAGCAACCAAGAGTGGTCACACGCAGACGGAATCTTAGACTGCGCTGGTTCAACTTCGATTTTGTCATCGGAGTCACTGTCTGCGGCAAACTCGACCAAATCTTCCTCTGTGAAGCCATGGAATTCTTCTTCCGAGTCCGAATCGAACAATATTTCGAAGATTCGCTCTTCATCAGGATTGAGCTGAGTCATTTCTGGGCCAGCGTGCGCGATCGAAATCGAGCGGCAGCGTGTCTACCTCGATCAGTAACTTAAAAATTCGATCTAAATTCGCGCACGTGCAGTGAAACAATATGGCGACTATTATTATGAAAGCGAGGCTCTTCTGTGCAGTCTCCATGCTTAGAGAGCTCTCACAATCCCAAGATTCATAGCAAACAGCGCCAGATTCAAACATGCCTATCAGTTTGTCGACTATAACCGCCGACGGCTGTGAGGGGAGGTAACTACTTCGGCGGTTATGACCGCCGACGGTGCGCAGAGGGTTAATGACCATGTCCTGTTCAGGAGGGCAAGTGCTCTCGATCCACCATCTGCTTGGCTTCTGAACTGAGGGTTATAGGGGAAGCATGGAATGCTGTTGAAAGTTTCTATCACCTCTACTTGTATTACTATCTACATGTATTAGACTGGCAGACATGCGCATCCTGTTCAGGGGGCAATCACACTGAATACTCATTAACACTTGCCCTCATGAAAATGCCTCAGTAGGGCAAATTCTTTTAAACGATTTTAAGGTCCAATCCAACAGGACAAGATCATTCATCCCATCCCTATCATCATCAATGTCATTATCACACTCTCTCTTTCCTTATATTATGTATCTAGTTCAGTACCGTCATCAAATCTGTCTGTCCATCTGTCTCTTTCCCTATCCAATCTCAGACTGTCTATTGTCTGATCAAGTCTCAGTGTCTGCCCTCTTCTGCCAGAATCCCTAAGGTCACTTTCAGAGTCATTGTCAGTTACCTTTCAAAGCCTCTGTGATTATTTCTGTCACACTTCTCAAGACTCACCGGAGCCCAGCTGGGAGTTTTCAGGCTCCACACCCACGGAGGAGACTTCAGAGAAGTTCATTCCACTCAGACCCAGGATGGGGTCGGCACGACCCAGGACTTCCGACTTCTGGTCGGGACTGCATCGGCTGTCGCACACCTCTTGCATCGTCACCTCATTGGGATCGGTGGTGGTGGAGGACATGGCCACCTCCCCGGTCTGGGCCTCCTGGCCCTGAAGCAAACAGTGTCCACATGCACAGTGGTTTCATGGGAGATGAGATGAGATGAATAGAACTTTTCAACCAATTAACCTCTTATTGCTATGTAAGGCCATTGATAATGTTATTTGCTAAAGCTGGTTTAAGAACAAGTCAAATCTTATCATTTGCTTATCCCACATGGGGTTGTCATGGGGCAACTTTTTCACTTATATCTGGGAGATGAAAAATCAAAGTTTGTCTGCATTCCAAATACCCAGGCACTAGGGTCTTCTAGCTGTTTGTGTGGCACTAGCCTAATGCACAGTGATTGGTCAAGTTCTGCAACACAATGGCCACTTTATTTGTCCAAAGTTAAACATCTTTAGAAAGCACCCAGGATACATGCCACTGGTCCATTGGAGGGATGCAGAATAACAAGAGATCCCTTCCGAATGAACACACACACACACACACACATCTACACACCGACACCCACACACACTCTTACTCAGACACATACACACTCACACTCACACACATCCACACACACACACATCCACACCCACACACCCACACACATCTACACAAATACTCAGGCACATACACACACATACACATCCACACACACACACACCCACACTCTCTCACACACACACACATACACTCCCGACAAACACACACATGCACACACACACACACACACTCCAACACACACGCACATGCACACATACACATCCACACACACACAAACATGCACACACACCCACACACACCTCTAGGTCGGGAGCCTCCAGGGAGAGGGATTCAGGCTGGAATGACTCCACATTGGTGAAGATGTCATCGGTGGAGCCTGGCTGAGCCTGGGTGAAATCGGGAGAGGGAACGGCACTTCGAGGGCTGGGTGGAGTCACCCAGCGCTCTGTGTTTAGAGCGCTGGTCAGCGAGCGCTGCTCCAACACAGAGGGTGCCTCGAACTCCTGGCAAACACTCTGGGGAGATGGCATCTCGAAAGCGTACACCAGGCGGTTGGTGTCATTCACATAGCGCAGCATCACGTTGTCCTCCTGTTTGCAAGAGAAAGAGCAATGCAATATGATTTATGTAGAGGCAAAGGCATGTCAATCCTGATTGAACCTTAGGCCCCCAATAAGAATGGTTGTGGTTATGGCAACATGGAAAACAAAGGGTTGTAGGTTATCTGGAACACACATTTTTTTTTTTGCTTTCCGTTTTGGAAGAAGCCAGATTAAACAAAAGTCAAGTTTCTCTTTTGCTGAAAATGCTTTTTAAATGTAAACAGTGGATTCCCCGAGTGCTTGTACAGCAGGGGAAATGGGATGGCATGCAGTTGGCTGTTTAGTGTCAATTTCTTTCTTTTTTTATTTGCATAATTAAAACAAATTTAGGGTCAGCAGTAAAAAAAACAGGGTCAGTAGGGTTACCATTACCACAACTTTTTTTTGGGGTGGGCCTCACTATGGGGATCAATATACAGTGCTCCCCACTGAACACAAACTCGCTTTACACGAATCCTCGGTTAAGCCAAAATGATTCTCTGTCCCTGGCCAGCTGCACTCTCTATTTCAACATAATTTTCTCCCTTAACATGAACTCGGATGGATGAATGGATGGATGGTGTTTTACGGCCTATCAGTCTTTGTAGGCTATAAAGCAATTAAGCACGAAAATCACTAGAACAGTTTGGAGTAAACGCAAATCAAGTCACGGTGTCCTCTTACGAATCGCGTAGGGAGACGTGGTAGGTCAATACTTACCCTGAACCCACAGGGAAACATGAACTCGGAGAAGACGAAACCTTGCATAATTTGAAGTGTTTTTCTGTCCCCTCTGAACTCATACCTCGGATATGATGAAACCTCAGATATTTCAAAGCTTTTTTCAGCTCCTCAGATAAATATGTGCACCCTCGTGGTTTTGAATCATGCTGCAGAAAACAGTAAATGCAATAAAAACCATATACCTCTGCATTTTACATGATGTGTGCAGCAGTATAAAGTCAAACAGCATGATGTGATGTTTATCCAAATTCAATAAATATTTAATCTTGCAATGTCTTTAAGATACTTCACAGTATCCAGACTAGTGAATAAGTCTCCATTACGGATAAAATCAAAAACTTCTTCATACTCCTGATTTCTCAAAATACTGGTCATAAAATTCATTTGTCCACACCTCTGAACACACGAAATTGAGGCTGGGAGATTCATCCTATCCAAACCTTGGACATCACAAACTGTGGATGACACAAACCTTTTTGTCTCCCCACTCCCCAAGCTTTGGCTTATCAGGAAAGTACTGTACCATGAAAGTCCCTCCATATCTCTATTATTTGGTGGGACTCCTGGCTGTTGGGCTTTCAGAGCCTGCTCCCAGTAGCTCAGGCAGGGGCAGCCCAAAGCAGCCAAGAAGCTACTGGGGGGCAGTAGGACTAGATCAACTCTTTCCGATCCAACAAAACGAGGAAATCACCTCAGTTCCTGACTGTCTCCTCCAGGTTAAAAATCAACAAAGACATCACAAAACATACGAGGCCATTATCTTTGAAATCACACTACAGAACTTATACTCAATAAATCAAGAGCTACCCTCATTCATTCCGACCTAAGCATGAAGTAATTGAAAAATGCATCCTCCCCCCCTATATAAACTCTAAGAAGCACTACCATTTCCCATCCCTCATGCACATGCATATTGTGTATTCAGAGATTACTTACTACTATTCTTGAAATGTGGCACTCATAAACTTCTGCAAGAATGATATCACAGATCTCTTGTCCTATCATGACACACAACTCCCCCTTGAGCTTGGCCACAGTGTCATTCTTGTGTAGAGTCAGAAGGTACCGAACAGGTGGCAAATTGGTGGGTACAAATATCACACCTGCAACAGATAGGATGCAAAAATGTCAGCATATCCAAACATTCTGGACAGTACCAAAAAATCCAAGAAAACCCAAACACCTAACACCCAAAATACTTTATTAGAAACCAAAATATTAGTTAATGACGTGTCTGAGACTTAGCAATGGAACATCCAATTGTTCCACCATTTCTTCAATGCTTCGTTCTTGGTGACCATTTCTAACCAGAGTGTATTAAAATAATGCTTGAGAGTCTCCAACTCCAAGCCAGTCAACAACTCATATCAGAGTTGGCAAGTCCCAAAGCGGTCACTAGCAAAAATCATTTTCCTTGAAAAGTGGTTCCTCTAAAATCCATGTGTGCATGTCATGTATGTGCATATGTTTGTGTGTGTGTGTGTGTGTGTGTGTGTGTGTGTGTGTGAGAGAGAGAGAGAGAGAGAGAGAGAGAGAGAGAGAGAGAGAGAGAGAGAGAGAGAGAGAGAGAGACAGAGAGAGAGAGACAGAGAGACAGAGAGACATACAGAAAGAGGCATACAGAGAGAGAGAGAGAGAGAGAGAGAGAGAGAGAGAGAGAGAGAGAGAGAGAGAGAGAGAGAGAGAGAGAGAGAGAGAGAGAGAGAGAGAGAGAGAGAGAGAGAGAGAGAGAGAGAGAGAGAGAGAGAGAGAGAGAGAGAGAGAGAGAGAGAGAGAGAGAGAAGAGAGAGAGAGAGAGAGAGAGAGAGAGAGAGAGAGAGAGAGAGACTGCTCAAATAATGGGAGGAAGACAGGTGTAATGTTCATGCCCTTTCAGCTATAAATCAAACCTCCTATGAAACACTTCCCTTCTAAGCTACACCACCCACCCCCACCCAACTTCCCACTGCAGTAAATATTCACTGTCTGCAAAGGAGGTGCTGCAACTGGAGCTCAAGGCACTCACATATCTGTCTCTCCATGGCGTGGGGGATGGGCAGAGTCAGGTACATGAAAGGTTCATAGGTCACAGACACATGGCCACACTCCAAACAGGTCACCTGCAACACAAGAAAACTTTCCAAGTGTGCAGACATTTGCATGGATGATTGTCTCACTCACCAAAACTACATGAAGACTGGTGTCCTTTGTAAAATCATGCAAGACAAGCTATCAAAGTGTGCAGACAATTGTATGGGTGATTGTCTCTCTCACACACCAAAACTACATGCAAGGCAAGCTACCCAACTGTTCAGTTACTGGTATGTATGACTGCTGCACAAACCGAGACTGCATTTAGACTGATGTCCGTTCTAAACTCATGCTACTAGGACGCAGCATGTCTGTGCTTACCATGCTGCGGAACTGTCCCTGGAATGTGGAGGTGATGATGGAGTTGTTGGACATGAGGTAGTTGCGCCAGCAGCGGTCTGCCAGGTGTAGATCTTGCTGGGACAGCACGTTGCCCTGGCTTGTCGTCGTCGGTACATCATCCACTGTGCTGCTTCTTGATGTCACCTCGCCGTCTTCATCGCTGGACTCGGCATCCTCTGCCTCCATGCTCTCCCCAGATGACTCTGGGTCCGATGCCTCCGTGGGCGGCACTCCCGTGCTGGAGGTGTCACATTGTGAACTGCTTGGCACAGATGTATCACAGTCGATGTTGCTTTTTCTGAAACAGACAGCAGTAAACGCACATGGATCCTCAAACATGGATCTTCTCACAGCTGCGGCAACAGCAGGAAATTGAGGGTGAGAGGGGTTGGGAGGTGAGAGGGGTTGGGGGGTGAGAGGGGTTGGAGGTGAGAGGGTGTGGAAGGTGAGGGGGTGAGAGGGGATGGGGGTGAGAGGGGATGGGGGTTAGAGGGGTTGGGGGTGGGAGGTGAGAGGGGATGAGAGGGGATGGGGGTGAGAGGGGTGGGGGGTGAGAGGGGTGGGGGTGAGAGGAGTGGGGGTGTAAGAGGGGTCGTGGGGTGAGAGGGGTTGGGGGAGGTGAGGGTTTGGGAGTGAGAGGGGTTGGGGTGAGAGGGGTTGGGGTAAGGGAGGGTGGGAGGTGAGGGGTGGGGGGGGGGGGGGTAAGAGGGGATGGAAGGTGAGGGGGTGAGGGGTGGGGGTGAGAGGGATGGGGGTGAGTGGGGATGAAAGGTGAGTGGGGATGGGGGTGAGAGGGGATGGGGGTGAGTGGGGATGGGATTGAGAGGGGATGGGGGTTAGAGGGGTTGGGGGTGGGAGGTGAGAGGGGGTGAGAGGGGTTGGGGGGTGAGAGGGGATGGGAGTTAGAGGGGTAGGGGGGTGAGAGGGGATGGGGGTGAGAGGGGAGGGGGGTTAGAGGGGTGGGGGTTGGAGGTGAGAGGGGGTGAGAGGAGTTGGGGGGTGAGAGGGGATGGGCGTAGAGGGGTGGGAGGTGAGAGGGGTTGGGGGTGAGAGGGTTTGGGGAGTGAGAGGGGTTGGGGGTGAGAGGGGTTGGGGGTGAGAGGGGTTGGGGGTGTAAGAGGGGTTGTGGGGTGAGAGGGGTTTGGGGTGTAGGAGGGGTGTGGGGTGAGAGGGGTGGGGGAGGTGAGGGGTGGGTGAGAGGGGTGGGGTGAGAGGGGTGGGGTAAGGGCGGGTGGGGGGTGAGAGGGGTGGGGGGTGAGAGGGGTGGGGGAGTGAGTGGGGTGGGGAGGTGAGAGGGGGGGTGAGAGGGGTGGGGGAGTGAGAGGGGTGGGGTGAGAGGGGTGGGGTAAGGGAGGGTGGGAGGTGAGGGGTGGGGGTAAGAGGGGGTGGAAGGTGGGGGGTGAGAGGGGTGGGGGTGAGAGGAGTTGGGAGGTGCGAGGTGTTGAGGGGTAAGATGGGTTGGGGGGCGAGAGGGGGTGGGGGGTGAGAGGGGTTGGGGAGTGAGAGGTGGTGTGAGGTGAGGGGGTGGGAGGTGAGGGGTTGTGGGGTGAGAGAGGTTGGGAGATGAGAGGAGTTGGGGGCGCGAGGGGTTGGGTGGATAAGAGGGGTTGTGGGGTGCGAGGGGTTGGGGTGCGAAGGGTTGGGGGGGGGGGGGTAAGAGGGGTTGGGAGGTGCGAGGGGTTGGGTGGTAAGAGGGGTTGGGGGTGAAAAGGGGTGGGGGGTGAGAGGGGGTGGGGGGTGAGAGAGGCTGGGAGGTGAGAGAGGTTGGGGAGTGAGAGGGGTGGGAGGTGAGGGGTGGGGGAGAGAAGTTGGGGGGTGAGAGGGATTGGGGAGTGAGGGTGGGAGGTGAGAGAGGGTGGGAGCTGAGAGGGAGTGGGAGGTGAGAAGAGTTGGTTGTAAGAGGGGTTGGGTTGTAAGAGGGGTGGGGGGTGAGAGGGGGTGGGGGGTGGGGGGTGAGAGGGGGTGGGAGGTGAGAGGGAGTGGGAGGTGAGAAGAGTTGGTTGTAAGAGGGGTTGGGTACACAGTACACAGTACACAGTACACAGTACACAGTAATTTATTGCGCCAAGTGACATCATTTAAAAAACGAGCACGAGGAAAACTAAGTGATGAAGGCTAAAAAAGAAACAAAACAAAAAGCCAAACACACGCATCGCTTACACACCCTAACACGCCGTTTATGCAAAAAACATGGACATTTCCCGATGTACCTCACTCACGCAGCTGCACACAGACAAGAGATAAGACTGTAAGAGGAGAGAGGAGGTGGGAGGTGAGAGGAGGTGGGAGGTGAGAGGAGGTGGGAGGTGAGAGGGAGTGGGAGGTGAGAGGGGTTTGGGGGAGGGTAAGAGGGGTTTGAGGGTTTGGGGGGTGAGAAGAGGTGGGAGGTGAGAGGGGTTTGGGGGGGGAAGGGTAAGAGGGGTTGGGGGGTGAGAGGAGGTGGGAGGTGAGAGGGAGTGGGAGGTGAGAGGGAGTGGGAGGTGAGAGGGGTTGGGGGTGAGAGGAGGTGGGAGGTGAGAGGGGTTGGGGGGTGAGAGGAGGTGGGAGGTGAGAGGGAGTGGGAGGTGAGAGGGGTTGGGGGGGGGGGGGGGGGTAAGAGGAATTGGAGGGTTTGGGGGGTGAGTGAAGGTGGGAGGTGAGAGGGAGTGGGAGATGAGAGGGGTTGGGGGGTGAGAGGAGGTGGGAGGTGAGAGGAAGTGGGAGGTGAGAGGGGTTGGGGGGGGGGGGGGGGGGTAAGAGGAATTGGAGGTTTGGGGGGTGAGTGAAGGTGGGAGGTGAGAGGGAGTGGGAGGTGAGAGGGGTTGGGGGGTGAGAGGAGGTGGGAGGTGAGAGGAAGTGGGAGGTGAGAGGGGTTTGGGGGGGGGGGGGGTAAGAGGAGTTGGAGGGGTTGGGGGGTGAGAGGAGGTGGGAGGCGAGAGGGAGTGGGAGGTGAGAGGGGTTGGGGGGTGAGAGGAGGTGGGAGGTGAGAGGGAGTGGGAGGTGAGAGGGGTTGGGGGGTGAAATGTTTGGAGATGAGAGGAGTTTGGGGTTGGGAAAGCTGCATGAGGGAGGAGGGCAAACTTTGCCAACATCACTGAATTGACCAAGGAGATGAGTTGCCTCCCTTCCTAAGTGTAGCCACTGCATTGACATCGACCACAAAAACATGACAGAATGATAAGTCTACATTGCATTGAATCAGGACATAAAACAGATCACTATTACCGCAAAGCTGGTGTGCTCTTGTCATATTTCTTATGATGCAACAACTTTTGCTACTTCTTCTATGACCAATATTTTCCATTTCCAGTGACAGTAGCCATGAATCCATTTGAAACAAGACCACTTATTCAGTTAGATCTTGCCACAATTTACTACAACGGTCAATACCTTGGTTTTGTAACAATCAGGTACTGCAATTCCATCTCACCTGGTGTTGAACTTGCTGAGTTCCTGCAGCTGAATGTTCTTCTCTGCCTCCGTGTCCATTTTGATCCTCTTGACGTTGTTCAAGTTGTCCATGCTCTCTGCGCATTCCAGGCTCAGCAGTGTAGAAATGCTTTGCTTGGATCCAAGCTTTCGCTCAGCACGAACGTTCACATCTTTGATGCTAAGAAAGTTGGCCTCCTTGGCCACGTCCATTTTAACTGTCTTGTCCTCGTCTCCTGCTACCACCTCTTCTGGTAGAACCAGATCTTCCTGCAGCGGGCGCTGGCATCGGTTGTCCTGCTTGGCAAACTTGTCCGAGTCCACTGTCATGCTGTCAGGTAGAAGGTCCGACACCAGCACGTTTGTATTAAGCGTCTTTGTCTCCTTGCTGAGGAAGTCATGGAAGCGAGAGAAGTCTGATGAACATGGCGCGTTGTTCAGCTGCGCCGGCTGTGGGTGTACAGCCGTTGTCCCTCTGACTGCTGGAGAGGGTGTCTGCTCAGCCTCTGCAGCCACAGCACTGCTGCTGCTGCTGCTTGTGGTGGAGGTGGTGGTGGAGATGCGGGCGGCAGGATGAGCAAAGCACCGAGCACCGGTCACCCCCCCGTTCCCTGCCCCTCGTCGGCCCGACTCGGGTTTGGCCTGGATGTCTGAAGACGAGGAGACTGCAGAGGCCGCTGCATCTGCATCTGACGACTTGGGCACATCCCCAAACTGGAGGCGCAGCTTGTTGCGGAGGGCTGCGCTCTGCTCTGAGTCTGTGGACTGGGAAGACACGCTGGAGTGGTTGCTGTCCTCCGAGTGGACTAGAAGGGAGGGGCTGGTGCTGGCGGTGGTGCTGCTCACACAGGCAGAGGCTGCTACAGGAACAGCTCCAGGACTGCCCGAGGCTGTGGAGATGTCCTTGGGTGCTGCCTGTGGATGAGAGGCAGCAGTGTGGTTGGAACTTTGGACTGGCAACTTGCAGTCACTACATGGATTTACTGCATTTTCTGAAGAGTCAACTGCTGACTGGTGTTGTGTAGACTGATACATTTAGTAGATGTGGTCTTGCATCCTAATGCAGTTAGTTATGTATCTGGGGGAAACAAGAGCTCAAAAACTTGAATGAGCCGGTAACATGCAGACTTCATGATCACTCAAGTGGTTCAAATGATGACAGTGAATGAGATAAATTTGAGGTAATCTTTCAAAAGGAATCATGATCAACATGATAAACAAAAGCTAACATGTGTGCATGTGAAAAATTCTTCCAGGAAACTCTTAAACTATGCAAAACTTTTCACAGCATTCTTATACCCAAAACAATCGGTAGATTCATTTGTTAAAATTGTTTTTTGGGGAGATTCCATTGCACCAAAGCGCAGCACACATCCACCACTACAGAGAGACAATGGGAGCTTTACCTGTGCTGGGAGATTCCATTGCACTAAAGCGCAGCACACATCCACCACTACAGAGAGACAATGGGAACTTTACCTGTGCAGGGAGATTCCATTGTATTAAAGCGCAGCACACATCCACCACTACAGAGAGACAATGGGAACTTTACCTGTGCAGGGAGATTCCATTGTACTAAAGCACAGCACACATCCACCACTACAGAGACAAAGGGAACTTTACCTGTGCAGGGAGATTCCATTGTACTAAAGCAAAGCACACATCCACCACTACAGAGACAAAGGGAACTTTACCTGTGCAGGGAGATTACATTGTACTAAAGCAAAGCACACATCCACCACTACAGAGACAAAGGGAACTTTACCTGTGCAGGGAGATTCCATTGTACTAAAGCAAAGCACACATCCACCACTACAGAGAGACAAAGGGAACTTTACCTGTGCAGGGAGATTCCATTGTACTAAAGTGCAGCACACATCCACCACTACAGAGAGACAAAGGGAACTGTACCTGTGCTGTCTGGGAGCTGGAGACTGTTTGATCAGGGGCAGGAGGGGGGGAGCAGGAGGGACTGTGGGGGGAGTAAGGGGGGCTATTGGACACAGGGGGGGAGGGGGAGGGACGGCTGGAGACAGTGGGGGAGGGGGAGGGGCAGCTCTCTGGCTGGGAAGTAGAGGGGGTGAGGGCAGTCTCGGTGTTGTTGAGGTGGCCTGTGGAGGCTGGGTGGAGGGCCTGCAGGGACGGCACAGCCTTGCGCAGTTGCTCGTGCAGCGAGTCCAGCAGAAGTGCCAGGAACTCCTGACAGTCGTGCTGCAAGCCAGACAATCTTGTATGCACAGGATACAGGATCATGCCCAAGGAGCTTCTCATCTACCTGGGCTGACATTTCAACCTTGTCGGACTGCAGCATCCGAGGTCAGTTTAATATGACAAACCATTCACTGGGCTCTTTGTTTTGATACCATGACACAAACAGCATTCTGTAACACAGATATGAGCTTAGCTTAGTAAAGCTCTAAATTAATCCCATATACAAATTTTCTTATGCGCGTACCAATGTTCAATCACTCAGTGCCGTCTTACTTGGGCAAATATAGCGTGTTGAATATTAAGAAGAGGAAGACACCCCCCACCCCACCTTCTCACACACACACATGCACTGTCACTAACACTTTAATGTTCCCAAGTAGTAATTTCACTACCAATATGATACATCACTTAAGAAATTCTGTGTACACAGCTTTGATGGCAAACATTACAAATAAACATCTGCAAGGTATGTAATTATATATCTTGCATTCTTTCTGATAGCTCATGAACAACCAAAAAAACCCCCAATAAAAACCAACAGTTTGGACATACTCCATGTGTTCTCTTATGTGCGTGGGTGTGTGCTTTTAGGTGTGTGCATGTGTAGGTCTGTGTGCATATTGTGTGTGTGTGTGTGTGTGTGTGCATATTTCGAGTGTGCGTGTATTCATTTGTATGTTTGTGCTCACATGTGTGCCTGTATTTGTGTGTATGTTTTGCATATGAGTGTGTGTGGTTTAGTGCATGTGGTGTACGTACATGCACTCTGAGGACAACTTCACACACACACACAACTTCACCGCCCCCCCCCCCCCCCCCCCCCCCTGTCTTGCTGCTCATACCTGGCGATAGTCCTGAAACTGGGGATGGTACAGCCCTAGCATCTCCTTGAACTGGCGGGGGTAAATGATGGAGTACTGGCCGCACCACATTTTGCACAGCAAGCTGTAGAACTGGCCGGTCAGCGTGCTGCGGTTGGAATCATCCAGGTGGAAGGTGGTCAGCAAATGGCGGACCAGGGGTGTGGTGCAGGTCAGGCTGACAAGGCCTGAGTTCATGAAGCACGTGTTGCCCAGGTTGTAGAGGCCGCTGGCCCCCGGCACTGCCGTTGGGTCTGAAGGGATGGAAAAACCGACACCTGATGGGGCTGCAGACATGGAAGCATGGGTGGCGGTTGCAGCATGATGGTGAACAGGAATGGCAATGATGACTGATGGCACTGTTGATGTGTTGACTGTAGACATGGAAGCTAAGGAAGCTGATGAATCTGCAGACATGGAGCCATGCACATGGAAACATGGGCTGATGAATTCACACATATGGAAACATGGTACTTGATGGAATCATATGCATGGAAACATAGCTGATGGAAATGGTAACATGGTAAGCAATGTAACTACACACATAGAAACATGGTAGTTGATGGAAATGGAAACATAGTAGTTAATGGCACTGCATACTTGGAAACATGGTAGTTGAGGGAACCATGCACATGGAAACATGGCTTTACACTTTACCCCCTGATCACTGGGCAGCTTGACCAATCCTTTGCGGGTGCCTCACAACAAACATAGTGACATATATCTAGGGCCACAGTCAGGTACCAGCACCAACTCCGCTCCCTGGGGAGTATTCCAACCCGATGCTGGCTCGTGGCTGCATACAAGGGTTAATCTCACTACAAGAGGAGAGAGAAATGGGTTGGAAGGGGTGGGGGTTGGGGAAGGGGGAGACAGGCATTACCTTTGACATCCTTGCTGTAGGAGGAGTCTCCAACTTCCAGGAAGGTCTTGGTCACAGGACTGGTGTACAGCACTGTAATAAGATGACAGTTGTCTTTCACAAGTTTCTCTAGGGTGGCACTGCTTGTGTGGTAACAGGGCTGATCAACCATATTAAATTATGTTTTTTTCCTTCCTCTGTGTTGTGTGATTTTCCTATCTTGTCTCCTACGTCCACTGTCAAGATGCCTTGTAAGCACTGGAGCCTCATTTGTTCCCATTTTCCTTGTAGTTTCCTGTATTCTGGTGAGCCAAGTGCAGCTTGTTTCAAATCCTGCTGTGCTGCTGTGATACACCAAGGCAGAGTTGACTGAACTCAATGATGATAATGATTGTGATGATGATAATGATGACAATAATAATAATAATAATAATAATAATAATAATAATAATAATAATAATAATAATGATATAACTGTATTTCTATAGCGCCATTCAAATACAACAAGTAAGCTCAAATCACTTTTCACAAGGTACATGAAAAAAATACAAGCTGCTGCAAATGCACTTCAAGAACACAAATCAGTTTGCACATTTACAAACAATACATGCTGAAAATACAATGAATGGAAGTATCACCAAAATAACTCACACGGCAATGATACAGGAACAAGCATCCCACTCATCCCCTGCAGTGATGCAGCCACTGATATTAGATTTACAGGTGGAGATGAAGTTGACAGAGAAAACGAGGTCGAAGAGATGGTGTCCAAAGGATGGATGGAGTTTTACAGCCCATCAGCCTTTGTAGGCTATAGATATAAGGCCATTAAGCACGAAAATCACAAGAATAGTTTGGAGTAAGAATAACTAAGTCACTATATCCCTATGTAATAGTCTCTTCTGAATCCCATAGGATTGCTTGAAGAGTCCATCTGAAACTAATCCACTAAGTTTTCCTCCTGAAGTAGCAGGTGTGTTGATGATGCTGTACTGGATGTGATACATCAAGTACATTCACTTCTGAGTTGGTAGACAAATCTAGCAGACTAGTTTTGTTGTTTTTCCCCCCATGTGCATTAACACTATCCA
The DNA here is from genome assembly GCA_034096865.1 of Theodoxus fluviatilis. NCBI lineage: Eukaryota > Metazoa > Mollusca > Gastropoda > Cycloneritida > Neritidae > Theodoxus > Theodoxus fluviatilis. The sequence continues at coordinate 36,515 of JAWQFJ010013563.1, read as the reverse complement.
GCCCCATCATCTTGCAGGGAAGCTTTTAGATTTGAACTACCCATCTTCATTTGTTTCCAGGATCTTCTCCTAACTGACCAATAGGTGTCAGCATTGTCAGACTTGGAAGTGTGCTGTCAATCAAGATACACACAAATACTGATGGGGAGGTGCAAGCTTGAGTAAAGTTTTACCAATATTCTTGAACACTGTGCACACAGCAGATAATAGAGGTGACAATACTGTAAAATATGCAGACACACAATTATTAGAGGCAAAATAACCAAAGATAAATTGCCTTGGGCAAAGGCTGTTGTTATTTGTTGACTCCAGCCAAAAACCAAGGCTACACCAAAATGTTGTTGTTGTACTGTTATGTGGGGATTATCTTCAGCCGTGGTAAGCTCCTAACATAACAACTGGCAACCTCTGACATAGAGTATACATTCTATAGTGTTGTGGTCTCCAGAGTAATTGTGACCAGCCACGACAAAACCAGTGCTAAGTCGATTTTTGGACAAAATAGGGTTTTAATATTTTTGAATTCTGCATTCATTTCTGTTTGTTTTGATATAAGAATGAACATTGTGAGTTAATTAGAATAGGAGTTACAGGCATTTCAAGTTGGGTACTGAAGCAGCGACCATTTTGAAAAAATGGACTCAGAAGATTTACCCTCTTCAGACATTAAACACCTTAGCAACGGTATTTCAAACTCCGATTCCAAAAATAGCCGACCTTATTTTTATTTGACATCCATAGAGCGGGAACGCCGAGAGAGCGGCCGTTCTGTCGGTATATAACATGAAGGGGTTCTGCAAGGGTTTAGGTGTGTTTATTGCGGCTAAAATGAGGCAATTAACGCTAATTACAGGGACCTTTTGAAACAATACATAACACAAAAGTCTTTATTTTACCATCAAAATATAATTCTTCAACATGTTTCCTTTACTGGCATGATAGTTTGAACCATGTAGAATCTATTTTTATCAAAAAGTGAAAATCACCCAGATTGACCCTCCCTGCCTTTTTTCAGTCGTAGCGCAAAATAGTGTCGCGCGACTTAGCACTGGTTTTGTCGTGGCTGGTCACAATTACCTCTGCCAAAGAGGATACATTCTATAGTGTTGTGGTCTCCAGAGTAATTACCTCTGCCAAAGAGGATACATTCTATAGTGTTGTGGTCTGCAGAGTAATTACCTCTGCCAAAGAGGATACATTCTATAGTGCTGTGGTCTCCAGAGTAATTACCTCTGCCAAAGAGTGTACATTCTAGAGTGTTGTGGTCTCCAGAGTAATTACCTCTGCCAAAGAGGATACATTCTAGTGTTGTGGTCTGACAAAGAGGATACATTTTTGCCTCAATTAGTGTGTCAGTTACTAGGAAAATTACTCAAAGAGTTCATAACAGGTTCTGATGAAATTTGGTGCATGGACAGGGTTTCAAGCAAGAAACAATCCATTAAATATAGGAGGTCACCTGTTATCTTTTTTAAAAATTAAAACCATAAACAAAACTGTTATTGCCTAGGCTGATGGCCAGCACAGCATCGGCATGTGCTGCAAGCCGGAGTATATTTAGCCTCACCCAGCACGAGATCATAACCGCAGCGGGAGAGGGCGAGCAAGTGGGTTTGAGTGTCTTCTGCTACAGTCACTGCTTGCCATGTTCAGCTTGAAGTTGCATCTGCCTTCCCTGGCTGGTGGTCAGCTGGTGCACCGCAACCAATTTAAAGAAAAACCACATCCTGACTGATAGTAATGCCCCCACCTCGGTGGCTGCCTTGGCTGAGGTTTGCACTCTGTTTGCTCTCTAGTTTCTTTTGGTACTGTCTCTTGGGATGGGGACACTTTCAAACAGGACAAGGGAAGGGTGGAAAGGATCATTTGTGGAGCCTACTGCTGTGTTTGAAAACCAGTGGAAAACTTTGAGGGGATACACAGAAACAAAGTACTCATGAACTTCCCCACCCAGCACACACTGGGCTTGACAAGCACCACACAATTCCACATCTCCTTCATACCACCAGCTTCAACTTTTCTAAATGGTAGACATTTGATTTTAGGATAGTGATCACTTGTATATAAATCTTGTCTTCCATGCCATGTGTTGTTATTTGTTCTTTCCCAATCTGCATGTTAAGTTCCTTCTACATGGATGCATACAATAGTATTGCATTGTGCTGTATTGTACTGAAGTGTAACATGATGAAGCATTGCTGTAGTAAGACTACATTAGATAGGGTTTTAAATCACATTTATTCTGTCTGCATGAATCCAACAGATGTACCTGTACATCCACTCATACATATCTATAGGGATTACAGAGGGAGTGTAAAGCTTGAGTCAGGATCGGGGGGGGGGATACTGTAGATACAAATGACTATTCTCACTCTCAGAAGATGAATGAAGGAATGAATAAATGAAGGAATAAATGAATAAATGAATGAATGAATAAATGAATAAATGAATGAATGAATGAATGAATGAATGAATGAATGAATGAATATGTGAATATATGAATACACAAATGAATGAATAAGGTTTTACAACTGATCAGCCATTGCATGCAATATAAGGACATCGATCACACAATCATTCAATTAGAGGAAGTCACGATTTCCCTAGTTATCCAATACTGAGATGTGGTGGGTCGATTTTTACCTCCAACCCACAGGGGGATCTACACAAGATGCAGAAAGAACAGGAAACTTGTTTACATCAAGGAATGTGTGTGCTCCAGTGCAGTAACTCTTGTTGTAGTCTGAAGTAATAAACCACTTTTATCCACTAAGTTGAGCATACCAAAGACACCATCTAACGGGACCACCAGCTACTGCAGTTTTGATGCGATTTGTCATTTGGCCTCTCTGTGACATTTTGACATTCATGGGAACATCACTTCTGGTAGAATAGTAGCTACAGTGGACTAGTAATAATAATGTTTTCACATAGTAGTGTCTTTCATATGTATCTGCATTAAATTAATTCAAGATCAAAAGAAAGTAGTGTACTACTTTCATTATAATCAAAGACACTTTGAGCATAAGGAAGCAAGAATTTATAGTCGATCAATCTGTTTACATTTGCCTGACCAGTGCAGAAATGTACACGTGATTTTTCAGTGTTGCCATTAGTTTTATTGCAAAAGTTTAGATGCTGTACTTGTCATAAAGAAGTATTCTTCAGACTGGCAAATTAATAATTTAAGTTAGTGAGTTTTCTTTGGACAGCAAACAGAGCAGCTATTGTAAAACAGTGGCTCACCGGAAGTGATGTTCCCATGAATCACTGTGTCTGGGACCTCTCTCGCAATTTGGCGCAGCTGGCGGTCCCGTTATACTTATAGAGCGTCTTTGAGCAGACTAAGCCGTTTTTTTTTAGGGAGACTAGAGATGACAAGTGCGGGAACAGACATGTAAGTGTGATGGAGGACATGGGCTTACCTGTCTCCCCAGAGTCATGCCTCTCCAGGGTGGGCATGTCCAGCAGGGAGTTCTCCACTGCTGCAGTGTCTGAGGACTCACACTGAGTCATTGCTGCAACAGGCAGACAACTCCTCTTTCAGCTTCATGGATCATGGCATCACCATACACAGTATGCATATGAGATCAGTCTCTAAGAATAAATGAATAAATAAATAAATAAATACAAATTCTCTCTCTCTATATATATTAATATATGTGCACGTCCACGATATTGCCTAACACTCAAAAACTGGGGGTCTGGGTAAAGACACTTGAATAAAACTATCTAACACAGTCAGCATGCATATATTTCAAATTTATATGGGTTCTTTAAATGTTTTTGTAATGCTATGACCAATAGTTTTTATAGTTTTGCTTTGCAGAGATTCACAAAAAAATAATTAAACTCGTACGAAGCGGAAAAATGGCGCCGAAAAACGGGACATTTTGCGACGCCACTTTTGAATGCTTGTTATCTTGTGCAAATTCACCTTACAAAGTATAGATTGTGTGAAATAATTCAAGTTCAATTATTAATTTAGTCATATTTCAGTGGAAAGTCGCCACAAAATAAAAACAGAGGTAGTTCTACCGAAATAAAAAAGACCTATGCGTTCGTTACTCTCGTTTCCACCACCCTTGCTCAGAGGAAAAAAATCGAAACCAAACATGTATACATAAATGTGTTGAAGAGAAGGTTCAAATTACTTTTCCTTTCATTAGTTTACTCATACAACTGCATAGTTTTATTCTTCTTTTGGTATTAACCAATTTCTTGGGACTATTTTGATGGTCAGCGTCGGTCGTTTCCATGCGTTACTTACGGAAGGTACGCGTGTACCAAACGTGTTGCTATATTTTTCCGCACTCGAAACGGCTACAAAGGAAGCTTTTGTCATCCTGCAGTCAATGAACACGTTTATGGAAGGATACGTCATAGTACACGCGATTTTTGACCAATGAGAAGGCTTCGTTTCCTTCATTTCCTTCTGTAACGTACGTCATTTTGCTACACATGTGCGAAGCTTTCAGTTCGTTTGATCCGTTCGATCGACCATCTTCATCCAATTTGGGTTAAGTAAGGCATTCTACATTAGTTTTTTTATTAATACAATTCAATAGTTTCGTTCATGGGTCATGAATAAATACTTTATGACTAGTTTTTCTCTGGCCATTCTGGTTTTGGTTTCTGGTGTTCCTTACGAAACTCAATCGTCGCGGAGGAGCTTATCACATCGATTGATTTGGTCAGAATCACATCATGTTTGTTTTCATAGAACTAAATTGATGTTCCCTCATGCTAGATATCAAAATAATACCTTTTATAATGATATACGCATGTGATCGCCACGCTGGTTACAAAGAAACCAAACACTGCTCGGCGCCATTGCAGTAGGTATGTCCCACCTAGTGTTAGGCAATATCATGGACGTGCACATATATAATCATGGATTATCCCCAATATATAGTTCCTCTGACACACTGTGCAACTTGGGGGGGGGGGGGGGGGGGAGAGAGAGAGAGAGAGAGGGGGGGGGGGGGAAGAGTTGTGGTTGCTGTAACCTGACCAATCTGGCCTCTTCTTAAAAAACAAAAATTTTAATTGAAAAAGTTCAGGCCAACCTACCAACTTTTGGCATGTTACCTTAACCACATTTATTATCCTTTTTTGTTGATTTTTGCCTTATATTAAATGAGAGAGCTTTTCAACTAAACAACAACGAAAATCATGGCGGAGGCATGGTCTAAAGTTATACTTCCACTCTCCCTGGAATCCTTCGAACTCCTCTTCGACATCCTCCTGGCAGGTTTCACAATCTGGTAGTGTTGAGAACATGGCTGAGAAAAGTCGGGAATTTTTGACAAACTGTACCAATTTTGACTTCTTTTTGTCAACCAAATGGAAAAAGCAGCTATTCTAAATTAAGAATTATACATGGTTTGTTCATCAATGTTGTTTTTGTTGACTTTTTGAGCGTGTGATTGGTGGTGAACGTTAAAATCCGGACAGACGCAATTTCCTTCCTGGCCTGCAAATGCCTCGAGTCAATGTAATAAAAACAGAGTCAGGACCATTAACGTAATATCGGATGGTCAAGTCGTTTGAATAACGGTTCCACCTACATATCAATGTCACGAAACACGAAGGGGCGGGCTTAAGTTTGGTAGAAATCGAAGAAAAAGAAGAAAACAAGAAGGGCAAAGCCCATACGACTCACATGCTTGACCTTGACCTTTATATGACCTTGACCTTCAGGTGACCTTCAAGGTCAAGGTCAAACAACTAAACCTACCAATGACATCATACACAAAGAAATGCTTTACACATTTTTCCTACCAAAATACATGTGACCTTGACCCAAGGTCAAGGTCATCCAAGGTCATGCAACACAAAGCTGTTAATTCAAGACATAGGAAGCACAATGGTGCTTATTGGCACTTTCTACCATGAGATATAGTCACTTTTAGTGGTTCACTACCCCATTTTGGTCACATTTCATAAGGGTCAAAGTGACCTTGACCTTGATGATATGTGACCAAATGTGTCTCATGATGAAAGTATAACATGTGCCCCACATAATTATTAAGTTTGAAACAGTTATCTTCCATAGTTCAGGGTCAAGGTCACTTCAAAATATGTATACAATCCAACTTTGAAGAGCTCCCGTGACCTTGACCTTGAAGCAAGGTCAACCAAACTGGTATCAAAAGATAGGGCTTGCTTTGACCTATATACCACTTGTAGCTAAGGTCGCCATTCTCAATAACGTGGGAGAAAATTGGGAAAATGTGAAAAATGACTGTTTTTGAGACCACATTTATGGCTCCTGTGACCTTGACCTTGAAGCAAGGTCAAGTCACTATGTATGTTTTTTGAGGCCTTGTCATCATACACCATCATGCCACATTTGGTGTTGATAGACTTAATAGTCTCCGAGAAAAATCCTACGTTTAAGTTTTTTACGGACGCCCGGACGGACGGACGGACGCCCGGACGGACGACACGGCTCAGTACATAGACTCACTTTTGCTTCGCATGTGAGTCAATAAGAAGTACCGGAAGCTGTCTGTCCGCTAAATCGCGCCACTCTGAGGATAAATAAATGGCTATTTTCTCAACCTAAAATGCCATTCTTGATTTTTTGGGGGGATGAAATCGATGTTTGGTGGTGTGTAGTTTTGATAAAAGCCGGCAAGCACACCACTTGAAGGTAAAATACGGCTCTGGAGTCTTTCTTACAGATTGCCGACTCGCTTCTGTCCGCGAGATCAACATTCGCTTTTCTTGTGTATAATACATCTTTCCAAACCGAATGTGACGTTTTACACGCTCTACACAGGTTAGAATGGCGCCATAGAACATGCGGGATAGCTTAGAACGAAGTTTCGATCTCTTTGTTCTCGAGCCAAGGCGATTTCATCTGTCTGTCCGTAGCGTTCGCAACCTTAACGTTCGCAACCCTAAACTTAAGCTTAAAATTGGGCTAGTCCACTGTTGCGGCACCCCTCTCGCTCAAGCTATTTTTAGAATGCCGTTGTCTCTCAACCGCTGCTCAGCAGTTTCGAATGCTCTCGCAGGGGGTGTTGGGTCAAGAGTACGCAGGTGCTGAGTACGCCGATTTCACTACCCTACCTCAAAACAGAGCATCGCAGAAACACGTTTCACCGTTTTTAGTGCCTTTTGGTCGAGTTTTGCTGTATCTGTCAGCAATGTTCAACCACCACACGATCGACACAGCGACACACGCTAACAGATTTCCGTCTCTCTCTCTCTCTCTCCCTCCCTCCATCCCTCCCCCTTTCTCTCTCTCTCCTTCCCTCTCTCTCTCTCTCCCTCCCTTTCTCTCTCTCTCTCTTTCTCTCTCTCATTCACACACGCATGCACGCACACACACACACACACACACACACACTTTTGGTAAATTAGTTGTAGATGTTTGTTTTTTAAATTTACAATGCAAATGTGTTGTGGAGACTCTCCAGACATCATTTGTGTTAAGGGGGGACATGGCGTACAAAAACGGATTAATAGAAAATAAATCATAACTCAGCAAATATGAAAGCTATGCTAATGAAATTTTATACAGAATACAAACACACTGGAAGGCATATTCAAACAAAATTTTATTGCTGAAGACTTAGTTGTTCATGTGTTATAGCAAAATGACTGAAAAATAAACATACAAATTTTCTCCCCTCCGTGAAATTTTAATGAATAACCTTTTTATGATCAGCAATGATTGTAAACAAAGAAGAAGGTCTATATTACGCAATAAGATATAATAAGTGGATTTCTAACACTTATAAATAATTTTAGTGGAATTTAGAACAAGTAACCAAAAAAAGTGCTCCCGGCATAACATGATTACATTTTTACAAAAATTAAGCAAATTCAGCTACATCTTTCTGAATGCTCTTATTGCATGCAATATTCATTCATAAATATACACACAAAATTTCAGAAAGCTATCTCAATCCTAAGTGACTTTATTTTTGGGGAGAAAATCACTACCGTAGAAATAAAAACCACATTATGAGAAAATTGACTTTAAAGTTTGCGAAAGATTAAACGTTAACTACAACTGAACCATAACAGATACAATTTTATAACATAACTCATTGAATTTGTCATTCATTTGTTATCATTATAGCAAACTTTCAACTTATTATCTTAATTCAAAATATCAGGATAATTAGGTGAAAAGCATCACCTGTAGCAAAACATTCCCGTTTTCTGTAAGAATCGCGTAATCACGGCAACTTCCGCCGTGATAACAGCTTCGTTCAGTGCCGTGTCTGTAGATGAGAACGCGATCGCTGTTGTATCACAACCTCCAGAGGCTGTTGACACGACTTAATTTCTTTTCTGGGCTTGCTTTTTCCGTCCATTTCTGCATCTTCCGTGGAATTGTCTCGATCGAGATAGCGCGCGCTGTAAGCACACTTCGGAAAGAACCGATGTTTGCTTCGGCGGCCGACGTTCAGGCCGGAAACAGCCGAAGTACGGTTCGGCCGTTTCCGCCTACCACTTCCGCCAGTCGAAGTACGGTTCGGCCGTTTCCGCCAGCCACTTCCGCCTGATCACGCTGTGATCACGCACACAAGCGGCCAATCAGAGCCTAGCTGAGAGACAGGCCGTTATTTCGAAGCTTTCCATTGGTTTGCAGTGGCCTCCGATTTGTACTTCGTGTGCCTTCGGTAATTATTCTTCGGTACCGGAAACAGTTGCAACGTAAAGCCGGGAAATGAAGCTTCGATGCGATACCAAACATGTGGCGTTCTTTGGAAGGAAGATGCTGAAACTAAGCTTTCAAATCTGTGCATTTTGGCTTCCTGGTTAGTACTTTTTTTTAATCTAGCGGTGGGTACCTTACAAAACAAATTGGTTTAAAATACTTTGAAACCTAAGCCAGCAAAATCGATCGCACACACGTGTAGCGGAGATGTTGTAGATTCCAAATCCGCGCTTAACACGAAACTCAATTTCTGAAAATTTTTCATGAAATTCTGCAGGCCGTGTCCCCCCTTAAACTCAAAACTTGATTTTTGAAGATTTTTTTATGAAGTAGCAAAGGCTGTGTGCCCCCTTAAAGCTTGCATGTATGCATTCCTGATTGCTTTTCTATGGCCATAAGTTAGGTTGTACTGAAATTGAAGAAGTTTGGGATTGTTTTCCTTGAAGCAAGTAGCTGCGAGTTTGACCCCGTTTTTGAATTGGGGGGGGGGGGGGGGGGGGGGTTCGTTTGAGTCCACCCATGTCATTGTGATTGAGTCAAATATCTATCTGTTGTGTGGATATGATTTATAGATGTTTGGTTTTCAATTTTAGAATGATTTCTTTATCTAGTGATGACTCCTGAGGTATACAGGAAACGGTAAAGACAGAATTATTCTAAATTTAGCGTCATTTATCTGTCAACCATCCTTCTGATCAATGTTGTCACTTTTATTGCAAGTTTACTACTTTTCTTAAGGTGTACATAGTGTATGTTAAAGATGATTGTCATTGGTTGCTTCCAAACAACATTTTGTAGCAGTTATGATGCACTGAAGTTGTAAAAGCATTTTTTTTTGGTTTCAGGATAGAGCGTCTTTGAACATCAATAACTTTGGAAATAAGTATGTTCATATACATTTTTTTTACTGTTTTAGGTAGAAAAAAAGTTGAACTCTTTGTGCAAACTGTTTTGGGGCCCCTGGTTGACTTTATATTTTTTATGAATCATTGGGTGTAGAGGGAAACTGCAGTATGGGTTAATGTCTTCCCAACCCTTCAAACTAATTAATGTATTCATGGCAGTAATAGGTGCTTTGATTACTAAAATCCCAAACCCATACTTCAATGTTCCATCTCATGCCGTTTCAAATTCAACATTGAGCTCCTCTTTTATGTCTATCAACGAAATATACAAATGCACTCGATCAGTCTATTGCATGTCCCAGTTCAAAACCTCCCTCAAGACACACCTGTTCCGGTCAGTCTTTCCTGACGAGCAGTGAAGGCGCCTCTTTTATGTTTCGTGTTTTGCCTGCTACTTAATTAATTGTATTGTATTTAATTTTTTCTTTTTATTTCAATTGTACAGTGTGCGAGTGTTAGAATGCTTTGTATGAGTGTAGACTTCATCATTGTACACGCCATGAGCTTGCCTATTAGGGAAGGTATGTGCGTTAGAAATAGTCTGTATTATTATTATTATTATTATTATTATTGCATTGAGCTTTTGCTCCAGAAAAGACCGTAAACGATCGATTATGCAGTGCTATAGAAACTGTTATTATGCTGTGACTTACTTCCTTTCTTCTGTCAGCGATCCTCAGCGCACTAATTAAAAGTTCATTTCAATGGGATGTAAATTCATCATTAAACTGGACCTCATGTTCACGCAAAAGCTCCTTCCGCTCTACCCACACCATTTCGGCTTTCCTGCAGAATCGTAGAAGTAGGTGTTATGCATATCACGTCATACTGGAACATCTTCAAACCAGAATCTGATAATGGGTGACATACGGAACGAAAACTACGGAAGGTAAACAAAGCACTTACACTGGCAGCTGATGCTAGGAATGGCATTTTCATCGATGTTTACATCAAGGCTTGTGCTACTGGCTTCACCATTGCCTCCATCTACAGTAGCCATCCCTTCAGGTTCAGCCAAAGGCATGGGCAGCGTGGACACTGCAAATTACGAGAAAATCTCACATTTTCACAGCGCAGAAGGCAGAAGCAGGCAAGTCAAGCAATACAAAGCAATTTTGAGGACTTTACAGTCAAGGCAAGCCATATCAATACTTAAGCGTCATGTACAAGCATGTTGTTTTCATGAAAAGTTTGTAAAAAATGAAAGTAAGTTTATTTTTCGCTTCGGTAAGCGTGAGGCGATTTGAGTTCAAGTTGTCTTGTTGAGATCGGTGGACAATTTTTTCCGCCGAACAGTAAAATTGACAATGTCCTATAGATTGCAGATCATGACATAGCCTGTGCACAGCAGCATGGAGTATTTAAGAATAGCACATACTTTACAGACAGTGTAAAGTCCCTCGAAGAAAGGAGAACCCGCCAAATATGATACCAGTCCTAATTGTCAGGAATGAAACGCCACGGCAGCCATTTTTCTGTATTCACTCCGGCACATGCGCATTGACCATCTACCGGCTATTTCCGTTCAATCAGAGGCGTCCCAGAGAAGACACACGTGATGGATGTGTTGCGCCCTGATATAATAAGAATTGGAAATAGGTGCTACAGAAGGAATCCACTACGAGCAGCAGAAAGTGATAAAAGACTGCATGAATTACCAAGTAAGTCTTTCACGCGATTTTCGCTCCCACATCTCTGCGCGAATCTTGCAAACGTCTGCTGCTTGCAGTAAGTCTTTTCAAGTTTTTATGCGTAGTTCAACTAGTTGAAAGATGGTCAGAGACGCTTACATGCAATTTGCTAATGAATCGTTTGTTCTCGTTTAATTGTGTGTGTCAAATGATTCGCACGTGATTGGTTGTGCTCTCACTCTCAGTAGGTACCGGCACTTAAAATTAAAATTGTGTGCTTGCATAATTTGAATGTTGCATGATTTGAAAGAACTTTCAAATAGAAACACAACACACAAAAAACTATGGAATTCGGTTTATTAGTTAAAAAGTTATGGCATATTGAAATTCAGGTCTTATTGCGCGGACGTAAATTCCTTCAAATGGGTCATGTTTAGGCACAAAAATGTTACAGAACCACGTGACTTACAGTTTTCATTTTTTAGGATCACAATAACATCAAAAAGTTGTACACAAAATTCATCATACCTAATGGCTCAATAAAATTATACTTTTACAGCATCTGTCCAAAAAAATAGAAATATTCTAAGATTTTATACGTCATCTTGACGCCATTTTTTTCATTGCTGAAGAAGTTGCCGGAAGGCATCGAAATATTCTAAGAACTTGTACAAACACAGAAAGTCATCTTGTTTTTTGTTTTCTTTCTCTTTTTTGCATCTGTCCAAAAATGATGAAAACAGCAATCGTAAAAGTGTCAAATTGGCAGATGTGCCAACTTTGGCCTACTGTAGCAATTAACATATCATTTGATGAGGCATAATTTGCTAGTTTCCATATGTCCTATACATACACACAATTTACCAGGGAAATTTTTGTTGGGAGTGACCATGATCTCATTTTCAAGTCAAATGTCTGCAAAGTTGACAAAACATAAAAAATGTCCAATGCGGACAGCCGCGCCGCGCCCATTTTGAACACTAAAAAAAGTAAAATAGTCATAACTCTTTTGATTATAAACCAATTTACTTCATATTTGCAGGAAAGATGTAAAACAACAATGTTTTTCAATAGCAAAATACATTCATAACAATTCATGTAGCATTTCTCATAGGAGTGCAAAAAAACTAACGATTTTGGTGAAAAGATTGCGGTATTCAAAAGTTAAACGGCTATAACTTTTTTTGTTTTTCCATCGATTTGCTTCATATTTGCAGGAATACTTTAGAATAACAATCTGTTTGAAATAAAGAATAATTCATATCTCTATCTCCTTCAGAAAAAAATCTGATTTCTCTTCAAAATATTAATTTATCAATACGGACAAATGACCTGTCAGCCATTTTGTCTCTAAATAATTCATTAAAAAATTCAGAAAAGGTCAAAACAAGAAATAAAAAGAAACGTTCATACTCTCAGCCACAACATAAATATTATTTCATAAATTAAATGTTATTCACAGGTACTCGGGCTGAATTTGATAAATCTGCAACTGTTTGGTGAGAAATCTGATTCTTTCAATTCAGTGACTGAGTGAGTTACGTACTCCCCATTTGCAGAAATTGGCTGTTTAAATTTAAACATGTGAATGGATTCAAATTAGACTTGACAGCAATAAAGGAAAAATTATCAATATTGACAGCACTGACCGTCTATGTCAAAGCAGTTCAACTCTGATTCATACAAATATAGAGCTCTAGAATACTGCTATCATCAACAATGGGTTCATACAACATTCATAATCACTGTGAAGTAAGGTGTAGACAGAAATCACTTGAAAATATTATTTCATTTAGCCATTTATCACATGTGAGTGTTGTAACATATTGCATTTGTTCTTGTGTCCGTCTTCCCCAAAAGTGGACTTCATTAATTCAGAATGTTGCACATGTTGCTTGAATGAGCAGTAAAGGCTCTGCAAGTTCTTTGGTTTCATAACCAGAAAGGCACGGCGGGAGGAAGAAAATGGAGTCAGCTGCAGATCTCCTGCTAAGACAGATTCAGCAGACACCTTTCATGTGTCCGGACTCAACGGCCATCTGTACACCAAGGATACTTTCAGTTTCACAGGAATGTGCATTTTCTCCATGAAATTTACAGTTGCTGTTTCGTCATCATGGACCTCCACGATTTCTCCAATGTAAAAGTCATGATCATAATACACAGCAACCATTTCTTGAGGGTTCTGAAACTTGAACACTACAAACTTGATGGAGAGGCAATCGAAAGAACTGTCTAGCAGATTCTGCTGTGTCAGTCCAAGGTCACTGCAGAAAGGGCCTATCTCATTCAGGTCTACCTCACTTTTTAGAAATGAAATCAGATCTGCATCTGTCACTTTCAGCACAGCTCTGGCCGTAGACTCCATTAGAGTCCTCAGTTTGTATTGAGGAACTGTGGAAAGCTGCAGTCCTTTGCCAGAAACTCCTCAGCGTCATCCCATGTCTTCCCATGTGGTGGATCCGAGCATTCAATTTTCAACACATACATCTGCAGCATCAGTTTCCTTGTCATCTGTAGAACATGTACTTTCTAAGTTTCTTCCTTCGCTCCTGGGCCCAAGACAGCTAAGGATCCTTTGGGGGCTCCATAGGTTGCATCATCTGTTTATAAATAAATAAATAAATGAGGATAAGACACATAACTTCAAAGTGCAGAAAATGAGAAATTGTGTTTGCACTATGTGACACTGACAGAGACTGAGAATGAGATAGCACTTTGGGTTCTATCTCACAATTAAAAACATTTTAAAGTCTTCTCAATTTGTTTTTAGTAGCATACTTATGCAATATCGTCCCTATTGCTCAAAATCAAATGCATTCAAAACAAGTTATTTGGAGCAGCTGGGAGAAAGGTTGGAGTGCGGGAGGCAGGAGTTGGAAGGGGCGTGGGGAAAACAGGTGCCGGCTGGCTGATCTGGGAGAAGGGAGAGAAAAAACGATCGCTTCAATTTTCAGCTAGTAAGAGATAAAAACTAAACAATTACCGCTTGCTTTATTCTAGCAAAACATTGAAGACAACGTCAACTGACGTTGGTTTTCTTCAGTTTCTTTTCTAAGCCTTTTCTTCGGTGGCATCTTGATTTCGCACACGTGAGCGAGTCTGTGCAAGGTAAACTGATAGATGTTCGCTGATTGGTTGTCTGCTGGCTGTTAGCTAATCACACAGAGCGATGCATCGATGCTAGGCAAAGCAGCACTTTCGCGTCGGTTTTGGTACTCCGTGGTGTGGCCACATGTGCTTGGTGTGGCTTAGTGGTACAGACGGACCGAGGATTGATACAAGTTGGCGATTTTTATGACGCGCCCGGCTGGCGCATACACATTGAAAGTAACGCGCCATTCTGATAAAATATGCGCCAATGGCGCGGGCGCGCCAACAATCTGAAGCACTGCTTGTATTGTAAAATAAAAGTACAGACTACTGGATGTTGACTTCCACTATAACTCCAAGCTAAATGGGATAGTGGAGCTAAATTTCCGCAGTCTGTAACTTTGTCTCGCAGTTAAGTACAATCACAATTTTTCAGATAATGTTTATGATACAATTTTAAATGTGCACCCTTCATAAAAAACATGTACCCTGTTCCGAAACAAAATTATGCCATAAAAAATAGGTACAACTTTACACTGCTGGGATTCATCAAACATAGATTTAGGGTTTATAAAATCAAAACATTCAAGTAGAAATTTTAATAGCTTTACAGTGGTACCAAATATGAGTGAGTTATCAATAATAAACTCATGAAGGCATGCATCGAAGTTCAGTTCAGTTCAGTCTCTTAACCCTGAGATGGGTTGTTGAGGCACCACAGATGACTTTCGGACAATCTTCCGCCATCGATCTCTCTCCTCTGTGGCTCGCTGTGAATCAGCAAAGGTCAAGCCTGTGTACTCTTTGATGTTGTCTTCCCACCTCTTTCTCTGCCTGCTTCTCCTTCTCCCACCTGGTACGGTACCTTGCAGGATGGTCTTGGCCAGCCCACTGCCTCTTAACAGGTGACCGTACCACTTCAGCTTTCTGCTTTTCACGATTGAGAGCAGGTCTTCGTACTGTCCAAATGCTCTCCTGATCCTGTTGCTGACTTCCTCATTCGTGACATGGTCTTTATATGAGATGTTCAGAATCTTGCTGTAGCATCTCATTTCCAGGGCTTGCATCCGTCTCTGTAGTTCAGATGCGAGTGTCCAGGACTCGCATGCGTACAAGAATACGGAGATGGCCAGCATGCGCATGAGCCTGATCTTCAACGCGAGAGTGATATTTCTGTCACGCCATATTGGCTTCAACTTTGCCAATGCTGCTGTTGTTTGTGCTATCCTGGACAGTATCTCTGGTTTGGACCCTTCATCAGTCACAATAGATCCCAGGTATTTGAAGTTGTTCACAGCTTCCAGTTTTTGGCCCTTCACTTTGATTTCCATTTTGAAGCCCCGGGGGTTGTTCGTCATCACCTTGGTCTTCTCGGCATCGAAGTAAGGCAACCCTAAAGTGGCACGAAAAAAAATCGAAACAAGTTACCGCAGCATGTAATGGCAGGTTTCACGATAACTGAGCTCTTGGATGTGTGTAAACTTTGTGTTCAAATTACTTGTTTACTGTGTTGATTTTCATTATTTTTTCTGTTGTGCACGCATCAGAGTAATAATTGAAATACAAATTTTAAAATGAAAAAAAAAATTGTTTGAGCATGTGCTTGCGAGAGCTTTTTTTTTAAAGCGATCGTGTGGATCTTGACAGACGGCATTTCCTTTCTGTGTCATGACCTCATTTCGAAGTTTGAGTGCAGACACGAAAACAACACCCAAATTTAATAACAAATGTGTTTTTCAATCCAGCTATACACAATTTAAGTCTCTGAATCAACAAAATGAAAAATAAAAATGAATTAGAACGTTAAAAGCCCCAATGGAAAATTTTCGCCGGTCTGCAGAAGTTGTCTGTCAGGAAAAAACCACGTGCCTTCCCTGCAAAGCGGACCTATTTTTACATATCGGATGCCCTTTTTTCTTTTTTCTTTTTGCTTGTTGGTGTTATTTCATGGATAATCTGCATCGGAAAGTCGTTATTTCAGCAACAGAATTAAAAAGTCGCAAAAAGGAAGCATTTTCTTCGATCTCTGACCAGCGTCTGTCAGGTGACGCAACGATCAGCAGCCTTCAGTTTATTTCGAAAATTTCCAAGTATTTTACCGTACGTGACGAACAAGCACGCGAGATCGTTTGAAAATAAAAGAGAACGAGACACATCGCAGAGAGAAACACGTTTCACCGTTTTTAGTGCCTTTTGGTCGAGTTTTGCTGTATCTGTCAGCAACGATCAACAACCACACGATCGAAACAGCGACACACGCGAACAGATTGGGCTAGTCCACTGTTGCAGCACCCCTCTCGCTCAAGCTATTTTTAGAATGCCGTTGTCTCTCAACCCGCTGCTCAGCAGTTTGGAATGCTCTCGCAGGGGGTGTTGGGTCAAGAGTACTACGCAGGTGCTGAGTACGCTGATTTCACTACCCCTACCTCAAAACAGAGCATCGCAGAAACACGTTTCACCGTTTTTAGTGCCTTTTTGAGTTTTGCTGTACATATGTCAGCAACGTTCAACCACCACACGATCAACACAGCGACACACGCTAACAGATTTCCGTCTCTCTCTCTCCCTCTCTCTCTCTCTCTCTCTCTCTCTCTCTCTTCTCTCTCTCTCTCTCTCGATCTCTCACTCACACACGCATGCACGCACGCACGCACGCACACACACTTTTGGTAAATTAGTTGTAGATGTTTGTTTTTTAAATTTACAATGCAAAAGTGTTGTGGAGACTCTCCAGACTTCATTTGTGTTAAACTCAAAACTTGATTTTTGATGATTTCTTTTACGAAGTAGCAAAGGCTGTGTGCCCCCTTAAAGCTTGCATGTATGCATTTCTGATTGCTTTTTTATGGCCATAAGTTAGGTTGTACATACTGAAATTGAAAAAATTTGGGATTGTTTTCCTTGAAGCAAGTAACTGCGAGTTTGACCCCGTTTTTGAATTTGGGGGGGGGGGGGGGGGTTTCGTTTGAGTCCACCCATGTCATTGTGATTGAGTCAAATATCTATCTGTTATGTGGATATGATTTATAGATGTTTGGTTTTCAATTTTAGAATGATTTCTTTATCTAGTGATGACTCCTGAGGTCTACAGGAAACGGTAAAGACAGAATTATTCTAAATTTAGCATCATTTATCTGTCAACCATCCTTCTGATCAATGTTGTCACTTTTATTGCAAGTTTATTACTTTTCTTAAGGTGTACATAGTGTATGTTAAAGATGATTGTCATTGGTTGCTTCCAAACAACATTTTGTAGCAGTTATGATGCACTGAAGTTGTAAAAGCATTTTTTGTGGTTTCAGGATATAGGGTCTTTGAAGATCAATAACTTTGGAAATAAGTATGTTCATATACATTTTTTTACTGTTTTAGGTAGAAATAAAGTTGAACTCTTTGTGCAAACTGTTTTTGGGCCCCTGGTTGACTTTTTATTTTTTATGAATGATTGGGTGTAGAGGGAAACTGCAGTATGCAATACCGTGAAACCTGCCTAATCGCTTAAGTCCAAGTACCTACCCACAGACCATAGAAAGACCACCCTTCCTTCTCTAGTTTCTGACAGTATATAGCCTAATGCATTAAATATAATAGGAAACATCACATAATGCATGAACACTTGCTTTGGTGGTTTAGGAAAGCACTGATGCAATTCATGTGTTCCATTGTCAATCATGAAGTGCACATTAAAATTAGATGTGAGTAAGGTCTAAGAGGCAAAGTATTTTTGGACTTCAAACTTGACAGCACAAGAGTGGTATAAGAAAAACTTGTACTGTGAGTGTGACCAACTTATTTCTGACTGGATCAAAACCAAACATCAAGTGTTTCTGTAGAAATGAACTCTCATCAGTTGAAACTCATTTTGGAAATGAAATAACTAAAACTGATATTATTTTCATTTTTTTTTTTGAAGTAGTAACTAATGCCCCACTTCTCCCTGTATGACCTATATTGATTTTTTTGTCATTGGAGGTTTGACATGGCCCATGAGAGCTGGTGGGCAGTGGAACTTAAACCTGTCTCATAGTTCTAATGTAAAGTTCTAGAATCCACTGTCGTGAAATATATTTAATGCATTGAACAAAGTTGGTGTTTTAATCAACGATGTGGCCTTATGTAGTCTCCAAGGCTGATAGGCCCTTAATTACGATCCATCCATCCATCCATCCATCCATCCATCCATCCATCCATCCATCCATCCATCCATCCATCCATCCATCCATCCATCCATGCCCCTATAAATTATGACAAATTGAAGTTAAGTACTTGTAGAATGATAGAAAAAGAAATTTGCATGAGTCATTTTGAAGTGCTTTATATCTCTCTTTTTTAATCAGTGGTAATGATTGGAGTTCTGAATATGACTTTAGAGTAGACTCCTTATTTTGTGATGACAAAGATTTTTATATAACCTATCACAGCAGGTAATGTGACTCACTAGCACCTGAATATATTCCATTAGTTCATCTATTCAGTCATTCCATTCATTCATTCATTCATTCATTCATTCATTCATTCATTCATTCATTCATTCATTCATTCATTCATTCATTCATTCATTCATTCATTCATTCATTCATTCATTCGTTTGTTCATTCATTCATTTTTGACTCACATGCGAAGCAAAAGTGAGTCTATGTACTCACCCTTTTCGTCCGTCCGGGCGTCCGGGCGTCTGTGCGTCTGTAAAAAACTTTAACATTGGATTTGTCTCGGAGACTATTAAGTCTATCAACACCAAATGTGGCATGATGGTGTATGGTGACAAGGCCTCAAAAAACATACATAGTGACTTGACCTTGCTTCAAGGTCAAGGTCGCAGGGGCCATAATTGTTGTCTAAAAAACAGCCATTTTTCACATTTTCTCAAGTTTCTCTGACATTTTTGAGATTGGATACCTCACCTATATATGATATGTAGGGCAAAGTAATACCTATGTTTTGATACCAGTTTGATTGACCTTGCTTCAAGGTCAAGGTCACAGGAGCTCTTCAAAGTTGGATTGTATACATATTTTGAAGTGACCTTGACCCTGAACTATGGAAGATAAGTCTTCCAAACTTCATAACATTGTTGTACACATGTTATACTTTCATCATGAGACACATTTGGTCACATATCATCAAGGTCAAGGTCACTTTGACCCTTATGAAATGTGACCAAAATGGGGTAGTGAACCACTAAAACAAGTAAAAGTGACCATATCTCATGGTAGAAAGTGCCAATAAGCACCATTGTGCTTCTATTGTCTTGAATTAACAGCTTTGTGTTGCATGATCTTGGATGACCTTGACCTTGGGTCAAGGTCACATGTATTTTGAAAAATGTGTAAAGCAGTTCTTAGTATATATATGATGTCATTGCTAGGTTTAGTTGTTTGAACTTGACCTTGAAGGTCAACTGAAGGTCAAGGTCATGTAAAGGTCGAGGTCAAGCATGTGAGTCGTATGGGCTTTGCCCTTCTTGTTCTGTAGGTGATGCTGGCATTGTGGACCAGTGTTGGAATGATGAGGTCTGTGACATGAACTTTGATGTGGAGGAAACTGACAAAGGCTTCAGAATTGCCATGAACATTCCCAGTGTCTTCTTCAAGTTCATCATCGGGAGGAAGGGAGACACTAAAAAGCGTCTGGAAACAGAAACAAGAACTCAGATAACAATTCCCAAGGCTGGACAAGAAGGTGAAATAGGTGAGTACAATGCTATTTCTGTCCTAATTAAGGTGGAGATAGTGAAATTCATATATGTATATATAAGCTTCAAATGACCTAGGGGGAAAGAAACCCCTTTGACATCTCAACAGCACTTAACCCTCTGCGCGCCGTTGGCGGTCATAACCGCCGACGTAGTTACCTCCCTTCACAGCCGTCGGCGGTTACAGTCGACAGACAAATAGGCATGTTTGAATCTGGCGCCGTTTGCTATGAATCTTGGGATTGTGAGAGCTCTCTACGCATGGAGACTGCGCAGAAGAGCCTCACTTTCATAATAACAATCGCCATATTTTTTCACTGCAAGTGCGCGAATTTTGAGCGAATTTTGAAGTTACCGATCGAGGTAGACACGCTGCTGCGTGATTTCGATTTTTGATTGCGCACACTGGCCCAGAAATGGCTGAGCTCGATCCTGATGAAGAACGAATCTTTGAAATATTGTTCGATTCTGACTCGGAAGAAGAATTCCATGGCTTCACAGAGGAAGATTTGGTCGAGTTTGCCACAGAGTGACTGATGACGAAATCGAAGTTGAACCAGCCCAGTCCAAGATTCCGTCTGCGTATGAACTCATGGTTGCTGTGGCAAACTCGACCAAATCTTCCTCTGTGAAGTCATGGAATTCTTCTTCCGAGTCAGAATCAAACAATATTAAAAAGATTCGCTCTTCATCGGCCAGCGTGCGCAATCGAAATCGCGCAGCAGCGTGTCTACCTCGATCGGTAACTTCAAAATTTGCTCTAAATTCGCGTATGGACTCTCCTCAACATGTGCCCGATGAGGTATCTAAATCGGATGCTTTTCATCTCTATTTCAACTAATAAAGTCGTTGACTTGATGGTCGACGAAACGAATCGCTATGCTGGTCAAGTGAGGGCGAAGAAAGGAAGCGATGAGGAATTTATTCTCGAGTAAGTCAGTGGCAGCCTGTCACTCGACACGTTTTTGACTCACATGCGAAGCAAAAGTGAGTCTATGTACTCCGTTTCGTCCATCCGGGCGTCCGAAAACTTTAACGTTGGATTTTTCTCACAGACTATTAAGTCTATCAATACCAAATGTGGCATGATGGTGTATGATGACAAGGCCTCAAAAAACATACTTAGTGACTTGACATTGCTTCAAGGTCAAGGTCGCAGGGGGCATATAAATGTTGTCTAAAAAACAGCCATTTTTCACATTTTCTCAATTTTCTCTGAAGTTTTTGAGATTGGATACCTGACCTATATATGGTATATAGGGCAAAGTAATCCCTATCTTTTGATGCCAGTTTGGTTGACCTTGCTTCAAGGTCAAGGTCACAGGAGCTCTTCAAAGTTGGATTGTATACATATTTTGAAGTGACCTTGACCCTGAACTATGGAAGATAACTGTTTCAAACTTAACAATTATGTGGGGCACATGTTATACTTTCATCATGAGACACATTTGGTCACATATCATCAAGGTCAAGGTCACTTTGAGTTTGACCCTTATGAAATGTGACCAAAATGGGGTAGTGAACCACTAAAAGTGACCATATCTCATGGTAGAAAATGCCAATAAGCACCATACAGGGCCGGATCAAAGTTTTTTGAGGGGGGGTGCTTAAAATTGTTTTAGGGTCTTCTCATCGAAGCGGCGAAGCCACGAGTGCGTGCCTGCGAAGCAGGCACGCCCCTCTAGGGGGGTCCGGGGGCATGCCCCCCCGGAAAATTTTGAGAAAAATGGTGCAAATCTGTGCAATCTGGCAGTGCGGTCATTTCCAAGAGTTTTTGTTTGGTCACAGATTCTTCCTGTCTCTGCCCGGGTTTGATTTGTCTGTGCGAGTAGCAAAAGGAAGGCATCTTAATTATAGCAGCACCCCCCCCCCCCTCCCTCCCCAGCTACCTTGGCTGCCAAGTAGAGTGTGCTTATACCAAGTGGAGAGTAGTACAGCATCTGGGCCCAGCATCTTTTCGCCCCCCCCCCCCCCCCCCCCCTCCTTCCCAAGCTTTTTACTAACTATACTGTCTCTGCTACCAAGCAAAGTGTGCCGATATCCGATGAGGTGGGAAGTAGATCAACATATTTGAGCAACCGCCCCCCCCCCCCCTCCCTCCTTCCCCCAACTCCCGGCTGCCACGGAGGTTTTTTTTTTTTTTTTTTTTTTTTTTTGGGGGGGGGGGTGCTCGAGCACCCCCAGCACCCCCCCTAGATCCGGCCCTGCCATAGTGCTTCCTATGTCTTGAATTAACAGCTTGTGTTGCATGACCTTGGATGACCTTGACCTTGGGTCAAGGTCACATGTATTTTGGTAGGAAAAATGTGTAAAGCATTTCTTAGTGTATGATGTCATTGGTAGGTTTAGTTGTTTGACCTTGACCTTGAAGGTCACCTGAAGGTCAATGTCATGTAAAGGTCAAGGTCAAGCATGTGAGTCGTATGGGCTTTGCCCTTCTTGTTTCATTTGGCCTTGAAATATGAAGATGTGTAGTCTTTCTACAGCTGTTCATTTTGGGAAGATTTGCACAGAATGCTGTATGTGTGACGAAGGCATCTTCCACTTTTCATGCTTTCAGTCATCTTGGGGCGAGACAGAGCTGGTGCCCTTTCTGCCAAGACCCGCATTGACCTCCTGGTGGACTCTGCTCGTCAGCGCCAGCCCTTCTCGCATTTCCTGTCCATTCCCATATTGTCTCCAGAGATCCAGGAAAGATTTGCCACCTTCAAGAGTGAAGTCCTCAACCAGTGCGAGGGAGTGCGTATAATTCTCTCTCCCAGAAATTGAAAAAAGGATTTTGGGATTTGCCTTTTAATGTGCTGATTTTGGCAGCTTTGATACTGTATTGATAAAGAGAGTTGCATATGTACTTGTCTTGACATACACTACTCATGTTTATTTCTCAGTAAACATATAATTTTGAAAATGTTGGTGTAATTTTGACTGTGCATTGGCTGTGGTGAATATTAGGACATGAGTTCTGATTGCTGGAACCCAGATTTTCTGGCCTAGCCAAATGCTATCTAGAAGCTGCAACCTCTGAAGGGAGTTCACCACTGTACATTGCTTATGCATGCATTGCATGTCTTAAGGCAGAAAGAAAAAAAATGTGTGTTTCAGGTAATACAGCAAAAGAATAATGCTGTAGGTAGGAAGGAACTATTAAGAATTAATTGAAAAAGCCCTGAAAGTTTTTTCAAAGAAAGATTGTCAATATATCCATGCCCCCCCCCCCCCCCCCCCCTCCCATGTTAAATACTCTAGGTAATCAATGTTTTATACATCTAAAATTTAATTAAAGTTATTATTGACTTTAGTAAAGGATTTACATATTTCAGGAGTGTGCGTGTGTGTTTCCCAGTTGTGGGGGGGTGTTGGTGTTGTTGTAGGTGTGGGGTCTACCGTGAAATTTAGGGGCGGCTGGGTGACCAGAAACATACCCTAACCAAAGTGGCAACTGGTTTCATCTCTTCATTGAACCATTTGCAGACCTGTGCACTTGTACGAAAAAATCGTACAATGTACGATTTTTGAAGCATTGTATGACTGGTTTTCACGATCTCACGATTTTTTTCGTGTTGGAGTTCCAGTGTGTGTGTTGTGTTTTTGTGTCGTTTGGAGTTCGAGAAAAAATCTTCTGATTTTTCACCCAGAATCTTCTGATTTTGAAAATCTAGGGTGCACAGGTCTGCATTTGGGACAAAACCTGGAGTAAGACTGTTCAGCATTCTTGGGCACTGCTTAGTGGGGTCTGAGGTGGCTGCATCATTTGAACCCAGTAGAAAACCTATTGTAGTCTAACAAAGATGTGATGTGATGTGATACAAAATTGGTTTGCTTTTATATACATGCTTGCCTCAAGGCATTCCAGGATTCAAGAATAGAGCAAGTAACATATCTGGGCATGTGGTTGCAGGACCGAGGCCTGGACACCTCCATATTCCAAAACCCACTCAAGCTGCACCTGACGCTGGGCACCATGGCACTGCTGAGTGAGGCGGAGGTGGAGCGAGCCAGACAGCTGTTTGAGAATTGTAGGGAAGACCTGGCAAGGTGGGCACCTTGAAGTCTTGGTTGCTGTGTATTCAGTGTGTGTGTGTGTGTGTGTGTGTGTGTGTGTATTGTGTGCGTACATGTGTGTGTATTCAGTGTGTGTGTGTGTGTATTGTGTGCATGTGTGTGTGTATTGTGTGCGTACATGTGTGTGTGTGTGTTGTGTGTGTGTGTGTGTGTGTGTGTGTGTGTGTGCATGTGCATGTGTTTGAATGTATTTGATTATGGAGACTCCATTATTTCTTTGGCAGGAAGTGTCTGAAATTTTCAAATGTGGATTTAAAGTTTTCCTTAAGGACTCTTTGACATTATGCATGCATGCACTTGTTGATAGGAAGTTTTCTCTGAAAGTCATCTGCTGTCTCTAGGAGTGCATTACTACCAGAGCAACTGAGATTTAGAGACTTTCCTTCTCTTAAATATTTATCCATAATGCTTGTGCCTAATATTTTATTAACTGGAAACATTTTCTCTCATTCATTTTAGTGGTGTGTGGTCAATGCAACTGAATATGTGACCCATTTCTGGAAACCAGTCTTAACTCGCAATCATCGAAACAGCGCTACACAGCTCTGAAGGTGGTGGGGGTCTGCCTGTGCGAAATTGAGGTTTTCGGTTCATTGCATTCTCTAAAAATTAATCTATAAAATAGTATAAGTTTTATGTCTTAAAAATGTATTTAAGTGCATTAAAAATTAATTAAAGTTATAATTGTGATAATTTAGAGCATTTTTATTTGCCAAAATCGACCAATTTTGACCCTGCAAAACAACACGTAACCCTTGCAGAACCTCCACCCATGGTCTTTCGCGCGCTTTCTTTCGTTTCTTCTGCTGTGCAAAAAATCAAGATGATTGGATAATGCTAAGACCCTGTTGCTAAGGAGAATGTGTGAGGATTGCATGCAAAACTTTGAGGTCTGTTTTCTCAAAACAAGTCGCGACTGAGTTTTCAACTTCAACTCGTTATAACTTCCACAATTTTTGAGCTACCAGGTTCGTTTTGGTGTCAAATTAATCAGGAAACTCTGTAGAATTCAAAAATATAAACATCTCAAAAATGATAAAATCCACCTTAAGACTGGTTTGGTGGTGCGGGGTCACATATAAGAAAACTGCATGCACAGTCTGAATCTTGTTGACCAGGTTTGTGTCTGCTGTTCCTACAGACCCATGCTGAATGACCAGCCGCTCTTGTGCCACTTCCGTGGACTGGAGTACATGAATGATGACCCAGGAGCTGTGGATGTCCTCTACGCCAAGGTGGAGATGCAGGGCGAGTCAGACAGGTGAGCTTCGCAGGTGCGAGACAGCGTGTGAGATCTTGAGCTTGGTCAGACAGGCAAGTGCGGAGATTAAGGTCAAACTTGAGAGTAGTGAATAGGGACAGGTGAGTGTTGGTGACACTGCTGGATGAGTAGCATCGACACAGGTGAGCATTGAGGACACAGACAGGAGCTTAAAGACACTGACACGGACATAGAAGACACTGATGGATGAGCACTGGATACAGCACTGGAACAGAAAAGACACAGGCGAGCATTGAAGACACTGACAGGCGCATTGAAGACACAGGCAGGAACACTGAAGATGCAGACAGGAGCATTGAAGACACTGATAGGAGTATTGAAGACACTGACAGGAGCATTGAAGACATGGGCAGGAACACTGAAGATGCAGACGAGGGCATTGAAGACACTGGCTGGAGCATTGTAGATGCAGACAGGAGCATTGAAAACACAGACAGGAGCATTGAAAACACAGGTAGGAGCGTGAAAACACAGGCAGGAGCATCGAGGACACAGACAGGTGAACATTGAAGAAACAGATGAACATTACATGCAGGTAGACTAGGAGACGGGTAAGCATAGGAAACTGATAAACATTGAAGATGCAGATTAGCTTTGGAGACAAACAGGCGAGCAGAGCAGACAGAGGTAAAGAGTGGAGACAGATGGGTAGTGAAAACAGATGTCAGACTGCTCAGCAGTGAAGAAAAGATTTAGACAGGTGAATGTTAGTTTCAGCAGTGAACAGTGGAGAAAGCTCTTGACGGGAAGGGTAGCAGCAGGTAACTCAAAGCCATGATGGGTGGCGTGAGATGGGCCGGGTGAGACATGAAGGAAAGTGATTAGCATTGACAATGTGATTCCACATAGACAGGTGACCATGCTTAGGAGAAAAGTGCAGCATTTTACAAGCTCTGCTGAGACAAATTTGTAAATTAATTACTGCAGGAACAACAAATTTCAAACTTGATGTTGCTATGAGTTTAGAAAAAAAAGTTTTTCATTTGCATGCATAGTTCAAAATCTTGACAACATCTCTGACTTGTGCTTCCTTTCAGACTTCAGATGTTGGTGGACAGGTTGGTGGAGAAGTTCCGGTCAGCAGGACTGCTGCAACAAGACTACGACCGGATCAAGCTTCACGCTACAGTCATGAACACACTCTTCCGGAAGGATCCCAGTGGCACGTCCGAGGTCGAGTCTGGCAGACGGCGCACAGCTAGAGAGTCTTTTGATGCCACCAATGTGCTGCAGGTATGCAAGTTGATCTAACAGCCAATGAGAAATTAAGTTCTTGGTCAAAAGGCAGTCATCTTGTTTTGAACTTTAGACATGCAAATCGCTTGCTGTTGCTAAGCTTCAGATATGTTTGTGTTCATGATGCTGATTTGATCAGTTGGTTGCCATTGCCAACATTTGCAACGTATGCCAATGTTGTTGCTTCCTAAGATTTTATTCATGAAAGCTTGTCGCAACTTTTAAGGGGGGACACGGCCTGCAGAATTTCATGAAAATTTTTCAGAAATTGAGTTTCGTGTTAAGGGGGGACACGGCCTGCAGAATTTCATGAAAAATTTTCAGAAATTGAGTTTCGTGTTAAGCGCGGATTTGGAATCTACAACATCTCCGCTACACGTGTGTGCGATCGATTTTGCTGGCTTAGGTTTCAAAGTATTTTAAACCAATTTGTTTTGTAAGGTACCCACCGCTAGATTTAAAAAAAAGTACTAACCAGGAAGCCAAAATGCACAGATTTGAAAGCTTAGTTTCAGCATCTTCCTTCCAAAGAACGCCACATGTTTGGTATCGCATCGAAGCTTCATTTCCCGGCTTTACGTTGCAACTGTTTCCGGTACCGAAGAATAATTACCGAAGGCACACGAAGTACAAATCGGAGGGCAGTGCAAACCAATGGAAAGCTTCGAAATAACGGCCTGTCTCTCAGCTAGGCTCTGATTGGCCGCTTGTGTGCGTGATCACAGCGTGATCAGGCGGAAGTGGCTGGCGGAAACGGCCGAACCGTACTTCGACTGGCGGAAGTGGTAGGCGGAAACGGCCGAACCGTACTTCGGCTGTTTCCGGCCTGAACGTCGGCCGCCGAAGCAAACATCGGTTCTTTCCGAAGTGTGCTTACAGCGCGCGAAAGTTCGCGCTATCTCGATCGAGACAATTCCACGGAAGATGCAGAAATGGACGGAAAAAGCAAGCCCAGAAAAGAAATTAAGTCGTGTCAACAGCCTCTGGAGGTTGTGATACAACAGCGATCGCGTTCTTATCTACAGACACGGCACTGAACGAAGCTGTTATCACGGCGGAAGTTGCCGTGATTACGCGATTCTTACAGAAAACGGGAATGTTTTGCTACAGGTGATGCTTTTCACCTAATTATTCTGATATTTTGAATTAAGATAATAAGTTGAAAGTTTGCTACAATGATAACAAATAAACGACACATTCAATGAGTTATGTTATTAAATTGTATCTGTTATGGTTGAGTTGTAGTTAACGTTTAATCTTTCTCAAACTTTAAAGTCAATTTTCTCATAATGTGGTTTTTATTTCAACGGTAGTGATTTTCTCCCCAAAAATAAAGTCACTTAGGATTGAGATAGCTTTCTGAAATTGTGTGTGTATATGTATGAATAAATACTGCATTCAATAAGACCAATCAGAAAGGTGTAGCTGAATTTGCTTAATTTTTGTAAAAATTTAATTATGTTATGCCCGGAGCACATTTTTTGGTTACTTTTTCTAAATTCCACTAAAATTAGTTAGAAGTGTTAGTAATCCACTTATTATATCTTATTGAATAATATAGACCTTCTTCTTTGTTTACAATCATTGTTGATCATAAAAAGGTTATTAATTAAAATTTCACGGAGGGGAGAAAATTGGTATGTTTATTTTTCAGTTATTTTGCTATAACACATGAACAACTAAGTCTTCAGCAATAAAATTTTGTTTAAATATACCTTCCAGTGTGTTTGTATTCTGTATAAAATTTCATTAGTATAGCTTTCATATTTGCTGAGTTATGATTTATTTTCTATTAATCCGTTTTTGTACGCCATGTCCCCCCTTAAGCGCGGATTTGGAATCTACAACATCTCCGCTACACGTGTGTGCGATCGATTTTGCTGGCTTAGGTTTCAAAGTATTTTAAACCAATTTGTTTTGTAAGGTACCCACCGCTAGATTAAAAAAAAGTACTAACCAGGAAGCCAAAATGCACAGATTTGAAAGCTTAGTTTCAGCATCTTCCTTCCAAAGAACGCCACATGTTTGGTATCGCATCGAAGCTTCATTTCCCGGCTTTACGTTGCAACTGTTTCCGGTACCGAAGAATAATTACCGAAGGCACACGAAGTACAAATCGGAGGCCAGTGCAAACCAATGGAAAGCTTCGAAATAACGGCCTGTCTCTCAGCTAGGCTCTGATTGGCCGCTTGTGTGCGTGATCACAGCGTGATCAGGCGGAAGTGGCTGGCGGAAACGGCCGAACCGTACTTCGACTGGCGGAAGTGGTAGGCGGAAACGGCCGAACCGTACTTCGGCTGTTTCCGGCCTGAACGTCGGCCGCCGAAGCAAACATCGGTTCTTTCCGAAGTGTGCTTACAGCGCGCGAAAGTTCGCGCTATCTCGATCGAGACAATTCCACGGAAGATGCAGAAATGGACGGAAAAAGCAAGCCCAGAAAAGAAATTAAGTCGTGTCAACAGCCTCTGGAGGTTGTGATACAACAGCGATCGCGTTCTCATCTACAGACACGGCACTGAACGAAGCTGTTATCACGGCGGAAGTTGCCGTGATTACGCGATTCTTACAGAAAACGGGAATGTTTTGCTACAGGTGATGCTTTTCACCTAATTATCCTGATATTTTGAATTAAGATAATAAGTTGAAAGTTTGCTACAATGATAACAAATAAACGACACATTCAATGAGTTATGTTATTAAATTGTATCTGTTATGGTTCAGTTGTAGTTAACGTTTAATCTTTCTCAAACTTTAAAGTCAATTTTCTCATAATGTGGTTTTTATTTCTACGGTAGTGATTTTCTCCCCAAAAATAAAGTCACTTAGGATTGAGATAGCTTTCTGAAATTGTGTGTGTATATTTATGAATAAATATTGCATTCAATAAGACCAATCAGAAAGGTGTAGCTGAATTTGCTTAATTTTTGTAAAAATTTAATTATGTTATGCCCGGAGCACATTTTTTGGTTACTTGTTCTAAATTTCACTAAAATTATTTAGAAGTGTTAGTAATCCACTTATTATATCTTATTGAATAATATAGACCTTCTTCTTTGTTTACAATCATTGTTGATCATAAAAAGGTTATTAATTAAAATTTCACGGAGGGGAGAAAATTGGTATGTTTATTTTTCAGTTATTTTGCTATAACACAAGAACAACTAAGTCTTCAGCAATAAAATTTTGTTTAAATATACCTTCCAGTGTGTTTGTATTCTGTATAAAATTTCATTAGTATAGCTTTCATATTTGCTGAGTTATGATTTATTTTCTATTAATCCGTTTTTGTACGCCATGTCCCCCCTTAATATGCTTCCTCTGATTGTTGATAGTTGGAGGATTTGACTTGGTTGCGGGCAGGAAATCGATCACTTTCCCAAATTCTTAATCTGAATATTAATTATGAAATAAACTGAATTGGGGGCAGGGGATGGAAGAATCGCTGGCCAATGTATAAACAGTATGTACAGTTAATGTTTGAGGTCTTTTTTGTCATGTACACCTGATACAGGTTTGACACATTCAAAACTTCTACCCAGGGAATTTACCTCTGCTGGCCTGGCCTTCCGCAGCACACTCTTCCAATCTGCAGGGTGCCTAGAACTGATCCCCATGGCATGATGCTCATTTAAGGGGGCACATGGCTTAGAAAACGGGTGTATCAGAAAAAAATTCATTGCTCAGTAACTGTTTTAGCTATCTTAATGAAACTTTGCACACAATACAAACACACAACAAGGATAATTCACATCAATTTGTATTGTTCTAGATTGACTAGTTCTTGTTATATAACACAATCACTGAAAAATGCACAGTGCAATTTTAGAACTTCTAGCAAACTATGAAGATCAGTCTCTAGAGGATCAAAAATTGTTGTGTACACAGATGAAGACCCTGTTGCAGCAATAAGACATTAAAATTGAATCTACAACACTTTCAAAGTTTCTGGTGATAAGTGGCATTTACGCATCCCAAAAATGCTGCCAGCAAGACAAGCTTGAACTCTACCCCAAAAAACAACTAACAAAGTTACAGATTTCTAACTAGTCTTATAGCACTCAGCATCCATTTATAAACAAACATGCAAAAATTCTACTTTCCAGCTTTATTTTAAGTTGCTTTATTTTGAGTTTGAAAAATGTCACCGCAAAAATGAAAACCACTTTTTGAGAAAATTGACTTCAAAGTTTGACAAAGTTTACACTGGCATAACAAATGAACCATAATAGATACACATTTCTAACATGATTTAATAATTTTAGCTTCCATTTCTACACATGCAAGCAAATTTTGAGCAAATTATCTTCATCCTAAGTCTTATTATGTAAAAGACAATAGCATCAACCGTGGAAAAAAAGCATTAAAAATCCACAAATTTACATGATACACGTGTTCACGGAGGCAGAAGCAACTGTTCATCATCATGTATGCAATTGTCAGAATACTCACTGCAAAGGGAAAAAAGTATAATCCATGAAAGGAACTTAATCAAGTCCTGGAGAATAGAGAACTCCCTCCTTGCTCTGGAGCTCCCGACTTTCTGCTCGGCGGGCCTCTTCCATTCTCTTCCTCTTTCTTCTGGCACACTCAGAAGATTTTCTGGTGGCTGACTCGACTCTTTCTGCATCTTCCCTCTGGACATTCTGCACAGCCAGCTTTCCTCCCAGCAACTCCAGCTCCTCCATCACAGCCAGATGTGCAGAAGATCCCTTGTTGAACTTCTGCACACAGACTGCAACAGCAGTGTCCACGGTGCGGCGACCAGCCCATCTCTCCTTCGGACACATCCTCCAGACGAGGGAATGGAAAGACTCGTTTGAATTTTGGGTTTTTCCATCAAGGCACCTCTGTAACAACTGGGGATCTCCAAGGCGCTTGTAGACAGGCACAAGTGCCTCAGCAATGTCCCTTGGTAGGGGATGGGGGTGAGGTTTGAGGGTCTCTTTGCCTTCTTCAGCTCTCTTGAAGAAGCACCATGTTGGTTTTTCTGGAGTAGATGCAGGGCACCTGTCATGGTGAGGATCTTCATCCGTTGATAGTGTGTGGAAAAGGGAGGCCCAGACAGCATCTACCATTCCATCAAGGTCTCTAGGGTGGTCTTTGATGGCCCTTCCGTAGTAGTTTGTCAGTTTCGTAATCCGTGCATCGGTCAGTTTGCCCCTCCCACCAATGGGAGCCTTCTGTGCCTTCCTCCTCTCCACCAGATTCCTCAGTGCTGTCCCCATTCTTTTCGTCACATGATTGACACAGTCAAGTTTTTTCACCTGCACTCCCTCACCATACACTTTGGCCTCATTCACTTTGCTGTGTGCCTTCCCATCCCCATCCCCCAGCATGTCCATGTATCTGAAGTTGTGCAGGACTTCAGATCTGCGCCACAGAATCAACGCAGCCTCTACCTCCATTGCCTGGGAGGAGCAGTGGACTGTCTTCTGGCACTCCTCTTCATGATCTTCCTTCCAATCCTCAAATTCTGCAGAGTCTGGTTTTGGCCCCATCTCACATCCATGACAGTAGTTTGACACAGTCACATAGTCCACCACTAGACCAGAGTATATTTCGATCACAGTGCCTATACCACTGCGAGAGGTTCGCCCTCGTTTCTGCCAGCTCCCATCAAAAGAAACAGAAATGTCAAGCCGTCCATCAGCATCTGGCTCACCAAGATTCATTTCACCATACACCTGTCTCACTTGCTCTGCCGCTTCCTGAAGGTGCTTGTCAGCTGCCTGACGAGATCCGTAGTGAACAGCCTTCTGGTATTTTTGCCATGTCTTCAGGTGCATGGGTGGTGGCATGTTCATTAAGGCAAAAAACCTCCGCAGCTGAGTAAATCCAATACCCGTCGAGGTGGCAGCTATCGCAAGGCGGCGATTGATGTCAAATCCCTTCTGTACAGTGCCCGTCTTGGCTGAGGTCATAAGCTGACTGACAACAGTGCCACATGCAGAACACTGAACTGTGAGCTTGCAAGCGGTGCCCATCCTCGCTGTTTCGTCCTCTGTCACGTAGTAGGGCTGCTCACAGCTCTCACACTCAAAGGAAGAGAAAAGTTCGTTCAAACTTTTCAAATTCATGATGAAGTTCACATCCTCAGGGTGGTCTGCACTCGTAGCACTTTCTCTGGATGCTGAGCGATGGAATCGACGCAGTTTCTTTGCAGAGACGGCCTCACTCGAGGTGGACGCTGCTGAAGTCAGATCGCTTGATGTGGAAGCGATTGGAATCGGATCGCTCTCTGCAGATGCAGCTGCTAACGGATTGCTGATTTGCTGCTGCTTCTTCTTTCTTTTCTTTCCATGCGGGTGCGCGGTACGCCACTTCTTCGGTTTCTGAGGCATTTTCGTGTGCTAATTCGATCAAACAGACGCCATGTTGACTCTGCCGATTAGACCTCGTTGTCAGTGACGGAGAGCACCGAACACTGCTTCGGGTATTCCCGTAGTCGCGTCGGCAAGCCTCGCTCGGCTTCGGGCGTGATCACGCTCTGACCTCCAGACAAGCCGGCCAATCAGAGGCAAGGCCGTCTCTTTCCGTGGTTTTCATTGGTTTGCACTGGGTTCCGATTTTCGCCTGTAGTTCATTCGTATCATATTCCTCTGCGCCGGAACTAGGCTCAGCTGAAGGCTACGTGATTGGGCTTTCCGCTGATACCAAACATCGGACATTTTTCCTAGAGAAAGAACTCGTATCCAAGCACTCTAAATGACAGTTTTTGACAACCAGGTTGTGCTTTTTCAAAACTTCGGTTATGGGTACCTCTCTGAAATAATTAATTAATAAATAAAGGAATCTACAGTTTGTAAATCGATCGCGCTCACGTGTTGTGGAGACTCTACAGACTTCATTTCTGTGTTAAACTCAAAACTCGATTTTTGAAGATTTTTTACGAAGTAGCAAAGGCCGTGTGCCCCCTTAAGTAGCACTAGCAGTGAATTCCCCCAGAATGAAATAATACGCCAAGCTCTGAAAAAATCAGAATGATTGACACTTGAATAGGAAAATCCACATTTTAAGGAATTTTATAGAAAATTGTATGATTCTGCATCAATTTCAACAGGCAGGATTCCTGCATTCAATGAAAACTTGGAAACGATTTGAAACTTGCAAAATGTTTATCAAGGGCCCTGAAAAGTTTGAGAAATTTTGGCAGAAACTGAAAAATCACCGACAAGTTTTGAAAGTTCAGCATCGACTGAAGTTTTTTTTCAATAGTGCGTATTGGTATTCAAGCAATCACTTCCTGTCACATGGCATGCAGAGTTACTTCGCTTGATAGGGTGCAACGTCATTAAGCTGGAGATGCAAAGTCCAAGTTCCACTGTATATTGATATTAACAGGGGAAGCCAGACGCCTTTAGCAGTGCAAAACAATAATAATATTTCACAGATTTGTCCAAGAAAATGTCATTTAAAGTTTCAAAAAGTCATAGAAAAGTTATAAAATTTGTTTCTTTGAAGTCTGCAGGAATCCTATGTAGGTGGAAGGTCTGGAATTATATGCCTGACTTGCCCGTGGATTTCTCCTTCAGAGGTTTGGAGACTTCAACTTTGGGCCCTACCACATCAGCACCATTCATCTGTCGCAGCGCTACAGCACAGGCCAAGATGGCTACTACAACTGTGCTGGCTCTCTCGACCTGCCCTAACCTCCAATCTCGTGTTGGCCATGCCATCTGTGATTGCAACCTCGCACTGACTGCCATCCTGCCCTTCAGGTTTGCTGCGTCTTCCCTCTCTGGCTGCGATGAATGAATTATACATGGAGTACCATTTCCACCATTGATTGCCATTTTGTGCCAGAAGTTTGTTTTGTTATGTTGATCGAAAGGGCATCATGTTATGTGATACTTCGTTAACTATTTCCGTATCAAGTTTTTACAGAACACAACGCAATTATTTTCCACAGAGACAAAACAAACTCAGTAGTGTTCTTTGAGAGTATTGTGCCTCTAGAGAAGATATTACATGCATCATGAAGCACATAATTTTGAAGGAAAATGAATGCCATACAAGACTAAAACAAAAACTAGTTAGTAGACTTTAGCAAGACTGAGAAAGCATGCTTGAAATTACACACTTGTTTCAAAAACTTCTTCCCATATGCATGCCGAGTTTGTCTGTTTCTTTCCTTTCCTCGGCATATTTACAGCATACAACTAGTGGAGGGGCGCCAGTTTGACTCGGTTTACATAAGCAATTGCTACAGACGAAAACAGCTGAAGTGTACTTTAGCGTTTTCCGTCTGCCATTTCTGCCGTGATCACGCGCTGGCCTGGTGACGGGTGGCCAATCAGAGAAGAGGAAGCAAACCATCACTTATGTTGACTACTCTCATTGGCTTGCACAGGCTTCCATTTATCCCTTCGGGTGCCTCCATGTAACATCGCCTTCGGAGGAAACTGTTGAACTACAAAGCAGACGAAATGCGCTTTCTGCTGATACCAAACATGCGGTGTTTTCTTTAAAGAAAGATGCCATATCCAAGCACTGAAAACGACATTTTTACTTCCACGTTAGTTTTTGACTCACATGCGAAGCAAAAGTGAGTCTATGTACTGAGCCGTGTTGTCCGTCCGTCCGTCCGGGCGTCCGTCCGGGCGTCCGGGCGTCCGTAAAAAACTTAAACGTTGGATTTTTCTCGGAGACTATTAACCCTCTGCGCACCGTCGGCGGTCATAACCGCCGAAGTAGTTACCTCCCCTCACAGCCGTCGGCGGTTATAGTCGACAAACTGATAGGCATGTTTGAATCTGGCGCTGTTTGCTATGAATCTTGGGATTGTGAGAGCTCTCTACGCATGGAGACTGCACAGAAGAGCCTCGCTTTCATAATAATAGTCGCCATATTGTTTCACTGCACGTGCGCGAATTTAGATCGAATTTTTAAGTTACTGATCGAGGTAGACACGCTGCCGCTCGATTTCGATCGCGCACGCTGGCCCAGAAATGACTCAGCTCGATCCTGATGAAGAGCGAATCTTCGAAATATTGTTCGATTCGGACTCGGAAGAAGAATTCCATGGCTTCACAGAGGAAGATTTGGTCGAGTTTGCCGCAGACAGTGACTCCGATGACAAAATCGAAGTTGAACCAGCGCAGTCTAAGATTCCGTCTGCGTGTGACCACTCTTGGTTGCTGTGGCAAACTCAACCAAATCTTCCTCTGTGAAGCCATGGAATTCTTCTTCCGAGTCAGAATCGAACAATATTTCAAAGATTCGCTCTTCATCAGAATCAAACTCAATCATTTCTGAGCCAGCGTGCGCAATTGAAATCGCGCAACAACGTGTCTACCTCGATCGGTAACTTCTAAATTCGCGCATGGACTCTCCTCAACATGTGCCCGATGAGGTATCTAAATCGGATGCTTTTTATCTCTATTTCAACTAATAAAGTCGTTGACTTGATGATCGACAAAACGAATCGCTACGCTGGTCAAGTGAGGGTGAAGAAAGGAAGCGATGCGGGAATTTATTCTCGAGTGAGTCAGTGGCAGCCTGTCACTCGACACGTTTTTTTAATTTGTGTTGTCTCAGTTTATTTTTAAATCATATTGTATTGCATGGACATAAATTTCAGTGTGTCTATCAGAGAGAGCATTCAATTTTCCATCTTTCCTCCAAAAAGTTTGCCTCTATAGCAAATAATAAAATAATTGTATATTTTTAAACAGAAGAGGGGTCTCGGTTTTGGGGCACGTCCAGAAAATAACTGGCTGCAGGGAGTAAAATCCGTGAAAAATTAATGGCGTCCAGAGGGTTAAGTCTATCAACACCAAATGTGGCATGATGGTGTATGATGACAAGGCCTCAAAAAACATACATAGTGACTTGACCTTGCTTCAAGGTCAAGGTCACAGGAGCCATAAATGTGGTCTCAAAAACAGTCATTTTTCACATTTTCCCAATTTTCTCCCACGTTATTGAC